>PTEX01000194.1:321735-549668 GCA_003342815.1 Eudromia elegans
ACATCATTTACAGAGAATGCTGAATAACAGCACAAGTGGCTCTTTCCAGAACATCATGTGGATTTAGGGATTTGCTTTAATCGTGCTGTGTTACTTGATACACCTTAAATATTGGAAATCAAGTTGGCAGGATAGGTAAAGAGGACAGATGGGTGTCCTGCAAGGAAGGCAATAAATAGGCAGGATAAATTTAAGATTTGAGGAATGAAGTAAGGTGGAAGTCGTAAGGCAGAGACTGCTATTGCACTAACCCAAAAGAAGTAGGCACAAGAAAAAGAGACCTTGATGATAAGTCAGCACAGGATCATCYTTGTGAAAGGGATATTAATGAAGATAACCAGGACTTCTGAGGAAATATGGGGTAAAGTGAGAACACGGAAAGGACACAAATCTGTAAAACAGCAGGGGAAGAGCCTGAGCCCTCAGGTGATGGCTGCCAGACTGCGATAGTCAAACCCTCAGAGGATGGAATTACTCACACAAATAATTGCTCATCAGTACCAGTTAGGGAATTGCAATCTGGCCCATTTCTGTGAGGCACAGGTGGCACTTTGGAGTGCCTCTTATCCTATTAGTGAGTCCATGCTCCAAGGAAAGACCTTTAATCTGAAATACTCCTGAAACATTTGCTGCCGTACTTACAGCAGATTGTGAATCCAAAGTTAGCCGAATACGTACATATACGTACCTGATGCATGGCATATGTAACACAAGTGAACATACAGCCATTGCAAGGGAAAATAGGTGCTCAACCACCAAGGTAAAAAGGAGAYGTGTAATCAGGCCCAAAACTGTCAGAGATCTCTATGCACCTAACTGAAAACACAGGGAGTATTTATTATTTTAGTAAAAAAAAACACCAAAAAACAGAGTACATAAAAAACCACCTACGCTTAGTTGAAAGGTAAATCACCTACTTTCGGAGAAGCATATTAATAATTATAATTATAGCACAGTTGGATGTGGGATGTAGACATTTGATATTTTTTACTTTGATTATTTCACACAGACACAACTGAACCAATGCTGCATAGTCCCTTGCCAGCAGGACGTACTTAAGTCCCTGTGTCACCTTGCAGGCAAAACAGACACCAGTGGTCAAAAGGAAAATTTTAAAGCTATCCTCTTTATTTTGTGAAATGGGGTTTGAGATGCATGGACTCCTGGGGAGCCTTATTTTCTCCAATACAGTTTTCTTTCATGTCCTTGCCTGTGCATGGCTCCTTTCTTCTCTCTTACTTTTCACCCTTTGTTATGCTCGGAAGTCTTGTCTGCAAACTGCAGGGCCACCTCTAAAAGAAGGGAAAAGAAAGGACCAGATCAAGGGCAGAGTAACAAATCCACATGGTAAATGATCTGCTCTAATGTCTGGCAGGAGCCCTGTGCATCACAGATGTGAGGACTTAGCTGGCTGAGCTGAAGCTGTCTGGAGTTATCTCCTGTAGCTAAAGCCATTGAAAAGGCTGTATTGGAGTGGATACATGACCAGAATACGTACACAGAGCTCAGGCGCACGTGAATCGATCGCTTCTCTACAAAGCAATGCTGTGCTTCACAGAAATCAAGACGATGTTACTTCCTGAAAGCTGCTGACTTTATTAGACCCTCCTGGTAAGGCTTTCCCATGAGACAAATTAGAGCAGGAGAAATCATATATGGGTGACTTTCAGGAGTTCTGCTGTTTCCTCAACTGCTGTTATTACAAGGAGCTACAAAGGACAAGAGCTAAGACTAGAGTAAGTGTTTGATTCAGTGGGTGAGGTTTTCAGTGTGACCCCTGAAACTCATGTATATTTTTACACCAACTTTTGCACTTATTATTTCCTGACAAGTGTATATACACTCAAACACTCATATGTACCAATGCAGTAAAGAACATGTTCACTGCAAAGGTGCACATGCATAGGGCCTTTTGGCCCTAGTGAAAAGTAGTGCCAAAAAGTCAGAAAAACAAAGCTGTTAAAGCAAAGCAGGCAGTCTAARCATAGCAGTCATTTCATCTGCTAAAGGGAAAGGACTGACGTGAAATCTTTCTGCACCTCAATGAAAGCCAAGCGACACAGGGAAAACCCAGAGTAGGTTCTTAAAGAGTAGGTTCTTAACAATCTGTATGAACCAGCAATATCTAATGGGAGCCAGGGGGTAGCAAGTGGAAGCAGCAAGATCATACATTCAATCTACATCTCAAAAAGCCTGTGTATGCCTAGGCCTCTTTCAAAAAGATATATTTTTATCACTTTGATATTTCACTTGCAATGAGGGAAAAACTTCAAAATGATTATAAATCTAGTTGGATTTAGAGAAGAACATTAAAGTCTGAAATCGTAACTGAGCTGTTTTAACTCAAAAGAACTCTCTTGAAGCCTTCATTCTGAAAGATTCTTAAGCATGTGCTTAATGGTAATCGCCAATTGAAATCAGTGGGATACTAGCATGCTTATAATTAGTATGCATGCTTAAGCACCTTGCCTAAATTAAGGCATATTACTCTCAATATGTGTTGGGAGTCTGTCAGGAGATGAGTTTCTTGTGGCACTTTAGCATTCCTGCTTCCCAACTGCTGTAACACATAGCTGCAAGCTCACAGATTCAAAAATATATTACTATTATAAAACATAACCGATATTTGTAGCTGCAGTGAAAACAGAGCTGCCGTTCTAGAGATTGTAAATATTATTATTATTTATGCTTTAAGAGGCAATTATATCCTTTTTTAAAGTATTTCTAACTCTTATAATGAAAGAAGGCCTTATAAATTACTGTCCCTCAATAGTAAAATACTTGTGCTTGAGACGTGGCTGGATTTGTGAATATATGAAGCCATTTCTTCAATTCATGACAAAATTTAGGGATTGTTCACTCTTTCTGTTAGGATATCAAGTAGTGTGTTAAGCAGTGCTTCCATCACTTCTGTCACTTCCCAGCACACCCGACAAGCACAACTGCCAAGACTCAATCCTGCCACTATTCTTAATTGGCACCTCAGTAGAGCCATCAAGGGATATTCCAAAACAAATGCCAACAAAACATCTTTGACAGACTGCTCATGATTTGGTATTTTTTCCTTACCCAGCTCTGACTGTGCTGTCTCTGTGAAGATTAGAAATTAGAAATTGGTAATAACTCAATAAAATGAAAAATATCAGAAAAAAAATCTATATGAATCAAAAGATGACTGAAACCGTGTGGTTTAAAGAACCTGTGCACAGTTTCATCATCCTCAGCCCAGGATGGTGCAGTTAAAGCAGTGACTGGTAAATGTTTATGCTGCATATCAAACTGCCTGTGTAGTGCCCACACCACCAAAGGATTATCCTTCATCTTTGGCCAACAAAAAGACTTTTCCTAATCTTCTCATGATGGTTTGTCTTGTCTACGTTTCAGTAATTCAGTCTGTTTGGGTCTAAATCCAAAATTTCTGGGAAAGCCGCACATAAATCAGAGATCAGTGGCCTACTCATGCAGCAAGAGTGAAAGATAGATAGTGTAATATACTGGGTTTTCCCATCTGTCAGTATCCCCCTGATCACCAAGTTCACTTCAAAGTTCTGACCCTTTACTGTAGTAGATGGTATCTGAAATGACTGGCACTTTTTAGAAGCTGGTTAAGTTTCTCAGGAACAGTAACATGGCCATAAATATAAAGAACTAAAGGTATAGCCCTCTGAGTCTCCCAAGCAAAAGGAAAGCAGGCAATTTATTACACAAGGAATATTCTCATCTGTCTGCTTAATATCATCAGAAGAAACAGAGGAGGACTGGAAGCTTAAAGTTAGCAAAGCCTAGGCAAGGAGAAAAGCTGTATTTCATACTATGAGTGTTTATGCCATGGTACAGTATTCAAATCCATTGTGAATTTAAATGATTAGTGTACATTACATCTCTAGGTATCTCCATAAGATCCTAGAACAGGAAAGTATATCCAACTGTTTCTGCTTTGTCAAAGTTACCTATTATTACAGCATGGAGATATAATATTAATTTTGTTCCAGTGGAATTGGCTGGCATATGTGTTTCTATGAGCCAGGCAATAGGTCATTACTGAAATAGCAAAACAAACCTGTTCACCATTCTTGTTCCAGTATATTGCATTTAGATTTTAAGATCATAACTACTGGATACCTTTCCTCAAATGGTGTACAAGACCCTCTCTGCCAGCAGATATATTTTTTCAGAAAATGACTTCGCTGTATCTTTCTTTTCCAGACCCATCTCAATATAACAAAATTTAACAGTCCTGCAGACAATGCCAAATATCCTTCATTCATAATTAAGGTGAAGGCAAGTGGTACAAATCTCTAATTATCTTTTATGTCATATTTATTTTCTAGTGAATTATTAAGCAATGATTTATAACCCAAATTCCATATGTGTACTTGCTAATTCAGGGGGAAAAATATCAGCCCTTCATACTCCTTCAGTTAATGGGCATCACTAATTGAAAAAATGTTCTTTGCACATATCACTAACTTTCCAATCATTTACTTGTAGAGAAGTTTGAAAACACTTTCTTTCTATTATTTTTTCCCAGCAGAACTGAGCATTGAGCATGGTGCTAGGCTGAGTTCTCATTCCTGGGTGTAGGCAGAGTTGAGGGACAGAAAGAACTTGTCACCCCATAAAAGTTTCTACCACAGGAGAACATTGTGAAGAACAGCAGCTGAGGTCTGAAAAACAGTGTTTATATCCCATACACTCTTTCTAATGGTCACTGTGTTCCCTGCAGGTAGTATATTTTCTGTAGTGGCATGCCTTTATCTCACACTGAAGTGTACTAATCTTTTAGGACTGGAATTTCAACAAACTTTCTAATCAAGGCTATAACAAAGTTGTCCAACTTGAAAACATCCCTATATTCTTCCTCTGGGGAGTTGAATTTGCCCTCTGAAAGAGGATCCCCCCTTTCCACGAAGGTTGCCTACTGAGTTGGACRAAAGTCTTCACAAGAATCTTCAAGAATTCACTCCATTCTGGGCCATAGGTTTTGTATAAGGACTGGTCCTTTGACAGTAATAACAAAGAAATGTCTTAACACCAGAAAGCCCGAAAGAGCTGCAGAGCAGCAGTCTGCAGCCTCTACTGCAATAGCTGCAGTATAAAATGCTGTAACCTTTTGTCTCTGCCTTCCATTGCTTCCTTTTTACTGGTTTCTTCCCGGGTCCAAGCTACTTCTCTTTCTGAGGTAGAAGGGGCACGGAAAGGGGAYATTATGGTCACTTCAGGGGAGGGTGCACCCATGTTCATCACTTATCCCTTCCCTCTAAGTTGTCTAGGTCCCATAGTATAAATATATATACCATGGCTTTGACTTTAAAGCTGTTAACCAGATGCTCTCCTCAGTTACATGGGCTTTTTTTTCATTTTTCATAGTGCATTTTAGCTACAATATCCATATGGCTAACCTCGGCCTCATAACCACTTGGGATTTTGTGTTGTATGATATGATTGTGACCTAAATGAAGCCCATAGACACCTAAAATTCTGGACTTAGAGAAAAAATAGAGCAGTAAAGGGTGCTGCATTATTAATAGAAAAACAGATTATTTATTATGCAATATTTTTCTGATAATTATGAACTTTATAATTTAAATCCTCATTGCTAACACTTTTTTTATACGACTGACAAAAATATCTTCAAATGAAGATAGAATGCTAGGAAGACAAAAAGAAGCATTCMAACTGGATTTAAAGAAGATCAGGTCATAGAGAACTACACATGAGCCTCGTTGTCTCTTTCAGGAGTCTAACCTCTAAAATTGATAGAAAGGTAACCCAATCGCCACCCCTCCKGTGAGAACTGTTCATATCCATTAATAGTTGCAATACAAGAAACCCGAGGTTTGAGCTGGTTGCCAGTTCCACAGTAGCTCCAAAGTACTCTCAGCAGAGCGGAGGGCACCGCTGGGACTCATTTGACTCTGACTTTCACATTAATTTTGCTGTGCTGTGAAGAGCAAAGACAAAATCAATGTCCATCAGTGATTATTCAAGGTAAAATATCTAGTGATATTGAATACCAATGGTAGTGGTGAGCATTAAACTTACTTAAGGATTGTGGAGTTGACAAAGCCATTTATTCCAGTTCCAGTTCATTTTCAGAGAGGCATGCAAGTTTAGAAAAAATATAATAATTATGATGAAAATACTGGATTACAGTTCCTGGCTATGTGGATTTTAAATCAGCGAAAAATATGATATATAAAAACTTTTTGTCACGCATAGCTCAGGAAAGGTTTGAATCAGGCAGGGACATACTAAATCTCAGCAAAGAACATCCTGAAATCTTGGCCTCATTGAGCTAATGGGATTTTGTCAGATTTCATCAAATAACTTAAAACTTTGTAAACACAGCAACAACAAACTGAATGAACATAAGGGTTTCTATTGAAAACTGGTATGAACATTTTTCAGGTTCTCCTCTGGGATTCCCATAAAACAATTTACCCCCTGAATTTCTCGATTATTATTCAAATGCTACTGATTATGTTCCACATTCATCAGAAGTCTTAACAGTGTAGTATTTTTCTTGGCAAAAGTTGACKGATCGCCCAGCTCTCCTCTTATGTAAAGCACTGACATAAAATCAGAGCCATTATACWTACAAGGTTTCCTTCTTATCAGATTTCAATGGAAACTAATTCTTTCTCTTCCATCTCAATAGATTTTTTTAAAAAAATGTATTAATCACAAATCAATGGAAAAAATATTTTGAAAAGCAAATGCAGATCACTAGTATAAGGACAGCTTTCAGACATAAATTGTTAGCAGAAAAGCAAGTCTCTTATAAAAAAAAATAGTTTTGAGGAAAATATGTAACCGACCCTAATTAGAAAAGACCATGTTTTGGAATAACACCAAATTAGTAAGTTTTGCTTGGCTCTAGGCAAACAATGGCAAAGATGGTGAGACCCTCCCTTACAGAATTTCCTTTTATGAGATTCTTCTAGCAGTATCCGGAAGGTGATTGATGCACAAGTGGTGAAACACTGTCAGTGAGGCCAAATATTGTCACTTCAGGTTTGGAATGGCTTTGCAAAGATAGTGTTTTGAGATTGTTTTGGTTTACAGCAAAAGAAGGGCTAAAGTAAGCATACCCGCTTCCTTCTAAAATTGCAGTTTCTTCAGAAGATGGTGCTCACAGTGTGGTCAACAGATCTTTTTTTCCAGCCTAAAGAAATCTAACACATTAAATGGGCAAAAATAAGCCCTGAGGAAACAAATGAGTCCTTCCCAAAACACAGACTGAGCTCAAGAGAATGCTGAATGCAAGTAGACCAAACAGGCAAATGGTCTGAAAGGTCTAAACAAATGCCAATGCCTTTGATGTTCTTGTTTCTCTAGCTGTAAGCACAATTCCTTGGGTTTGACCTACTGCAAAATCTTGTTTTTAAGACACAGAGGAAAAATAAATAGGATTTAAACAAATAAAATCTTAAAAACATAAAGCACAACGGGGATGGTATTCTTCTCCTTTCTTTGATATATACTATGTCATTTGTTCTGGCATCAAAACTRTTAACTAATTAAATTATTTCTTCCAAGTAAAATTCCCGCTGAACATTTATTTGTATTCTAATGATGCTTTTTCTGCATTTATCTATAAAAAGATTAACTGTATTTGATCATGGTAATCTCCGCAGTTAAGCAGAYCACAGAACCCCTGCAGTGCTCCCAGGTACCAAGATCATTTCTTTGTTTGCAGTAGCGCTGCCGTCCCATCCACTGGGTCGGCAGTACCAAGGATGGCCCTAATCCTACACCACGATCTACCCTAGCAGAAAATGCCTCTGCTGGGATGTCCAGATCACAGCCAAAAACAGAATGTCTTCAAATTACTACAAGCCTTACTGTACAGAGCTACTTGAAAACTGAGTTTAACAGAAGCTGAATCAGGATCTCTGAATACAGCTGCAAAATAACAGAGCCAATGAAAGTAAATGAGAAAAAAGAGAATGAGAGAAAAAAATGAGAGATTGTCACTCAGATAATAATTATCCATGCTCAGAGAGCAATATGTCTACATTGAAATTACTGGCCATAGTTATTTAATGGTAATACTTTTTAATTGCTCATTTATAGGTAAAGCACATTGATATAACTGTCTCTACTTTAGACACCCAAACAAAAAAGAGCCTTTCCCTAAGTGATAGTTAGTCTCAGAATCAGAACTAAAACTAGCTCTCCTGCCTCCAAATGCCATGCCCAATTAACTAAACCACAGCTCCCCACAGGAAGAGAATCTGTGCTCATACAGGAAAATCTGTGTGCATGCTACTCAAGGAAATTAAAGTGCAGCTATAAATTACAGCTAGTAGCTGCTGTCTGGCCAGCTGCCCAAATTAAGGCCAGAGGTGTCCTCACTGTGAAAGAAAATATTTGCTGCTTGTAAATTGATTWTTGTTTCTTCTTCCAAAGGAAAAAAGACCAACCATGCATATCCAGCCTTCTCAATTTAAAATGTCCCACAGCACAGCATCACAMTCATGCAGGTGACACTCTGTAAGTGATCTCAGGTGATGCGCTGTAAATTCAAGGGACAAACCAAGGAGAGCTCAGAGACATGATAATTGTATCTGCAGCGAGAACATTCCTCTTTTTTTCAAAAAATAGTATAGGTACATGTATCCCCATAGAAGGGTAAGAGACAAAAGAGATTTGTTCTCATTTGAGGAGAACCATTATCACATCTCAATAGCCAAAAAAGGTGGCAGCATCCCCAACAAAATACACTTGGCTAATCCACTTGCTGAAAAAGCTTGTGRAGTGTCAATAAAAATATATATGCACTGATATATCGATGGCTGCATGCTGTTCAGCTTGGAGCTTTTGAAATGAACATTAGTGGCTGAAGATCATAATGTTCAGGTTCAGGATGTGGCTTTTCAAAAGGTAGTTTTGAAAATAAATGCCATATGAAGGAGGTCCATTGGTCCATAATTTTGAGTTATATGCCTTCTATGGAAGAAGCAATTGGACTTAACTTCTGTTATTATCAGCCAGAGTACTTACATCCTTGCTGCTGAGAAAAGTTCATAAACTCTAGGTTTCCCCAAGATGGATGAGCCATAATATGCTTATCAGAAGTTACCTACTGTTTTATCTTTCATTACACATTTTCAGTGTGTCCATTTTTCACTGTCATACTAGGCTGTTCATGAAGATGGCCAAATGGATCATGTCAAATTGTGTCCCCATTTATATAAAAATGTAATGTGTCACCATATAGGAAAAAACAATTCCCATGCCATTTCCAGTTCGTACTGTTATTATTTGTCATCATTGTTACTATTATGTGCTGAATTTCTGAAGGGTCTTTATCAAAAGGTTTGAAATGGTTCTCCTAGCATCATTTGGAGAACTGAATTCGCTCAGAGGCGTATTATCTGCCCCTTCCAAACTGATGACAGATTTTTAACTATTGGCCCTTCTACTAAAGCAATGCAGCAATAAACCAAATTTCTTTTCAGCACCGTGATCTACCCTGAAACAAACCTTCCAAGCACACAGCTTCTCTAATGCTTGACAATCATTCTTGCACAATAATACAGTGAAATGTACTGCAATATACTACAACACCTGAGATGGTTTTAACCTCCTAAGAGATTGAGGGCCAGCCACGGTTCAGTAATGGCAGCAGAGCTTGGTGTTCGCTGTGTGACCTGCGGGAGAAGCTACACACTCACGTCAGCAGGTTTCCTGCCTTGGGCCCTGTGGTGCTGCTCAGGCCAGCTCTGGGCATCTGAGCTACGCACGTAGGACAACGTCTGCAATATGGACTCACCGAGCTCCCATAAAGGGCTGCCCTCAGTCCCATGGCTAAATCTGGTTCTARCACATTAGGAACTCATTCAAGAGAGGGCAGCTGATCCAATTAGTTGGTATTATTCACTTAATAAACTGTCCCTCGACTTTGAATCTTTGGCATCAGTGTAATTTGCCAACCAATCAGACATTTATTTTTTAAGCTGTTACACCAATTGTGCTGTACTCCTTGTAAYGCATGTCTTTAAAAATCCATTTGTTTTATTATGGTGTCCCCCTAGTGAAAAYAGCAATAATGTTAAAAGGGGTTTTGTACTGGTACTTATCTTAAACTACTACATATTTTGCTGAATGAATGGGAAGAGATTTGGAAGTGACATTGGAAATTWGTTTTAATAAATTGTCAGTCCCTCAATATAGTGAAATGTTTGCCAGAGATGAATATTTGCTATCATTAGTACTTACACTACATCTCAAGGGCAGAAATAAAAATTCTTCTAACTCAAACAGACATAAATTGCAGAAAGAATCCTTTCAAAAATAAAGGGCTGAAGGCCATGTCATAAAATGCCTCCACTACTTCCTTTTCTTTGATTTTCATCTTCCTGGCAAGGTGAGCTTTCTGAAAAATAATCTTTTGAGAGCAGCCAGGAATGCAAAAGAGATTAGTGAAATGGAGAGAGTCGTCATGACATCGCTATTATCTGTTGACAGACTTAAACGAGGCAGATGCCCAGCCTCACAATATGTTCAAGAATAATGGAGTTTCCAGAATATTTTGTCCTTTTTCTAGTACAAGMAGAATCGAATACATGACTTTCTGAAAAATGAGCTCAGAGAAAGTTACCAGATTATGCCATAGGCCTGACTTTTTATCTGGTACTTTAAAGATCAGGTTAAGTCAGGTGTCAGTGAATTACAATGTTAAGCAGTATATACATGACTCTTTCTTTGTTAGAAACAACTGGATGCTCATTATTTGTGAAGCTCCACAAAGTACTGCCTCTAGACAGCTAACATATATTCTACTTTATTCACTAATTATTTKCACATAGATGTTCCAGCTTAGATAATTCGCTTTTAACCATTAGGAGGTAGCAAAACTGGCTCCTGTAAAGTATTGATTTCAGTGACTCTTAAATATTCTCAGAATGTATTAGCAGATGATACAACATTTTCCCTGCGTTTCCTGCTCATTATTCCAGGAATTCAAACCTTGGCAGAGAGTGTTCCTGCACAGCTGATCCCTGTTTAGTGTTTCACAYGACCAGTTCATCCAGCTAGCCCAGTCAGTTGCCAGTTTGCAGACACAAGATTTTCCATATGCTAAAATGCCCAAAACACTCCTTTGTTCAGTGAAACTCTTGGCTGTGCTCTTTGCCTCTGACTTTATATAGGGATTAACCCAAAACATTCTAACATTAACACTGTGACTAGTTTCAAACTTTTATTAGYACTGTAACGAATATGGAATTTTCAAGGTTTTAGCAGAATGTCCATTGGGTAATGGAACACTAGTGCAGATCTAAGTAGCTCCTCTTTCTCAATAGCAAAGAGAGGAAGTAAGATGAACACAGCCTGGTTTTCATACAATTATTATAAGAAAAATTGTGTAATATTTTCAAATACTCACACATCTGTGTAATATTTGAGTAATATTTTCACTCCTTTATATCAGGAATGAAATCCTGGCCTGTATGAAGAGAGCGGCTGGTCTATAGCTGTTTGCCTGTAACAAGACCGTTCCAGCACTAAGACTATCAATATAATGAGCAACTTTGCCAAGGAAATGTTGCTGCTTAGGTCCAAGAAGCACTGACACTTCACATAGTAATGGCTTCTACTTTCAGGCACAGCCAGCGATATCCAGTTGCCACAATGTACTTYGTGCCAGAGCTCAGCCTCTGCCAGATAAACATCTGAGGAGCTCTTTGGGTTTTTAGACTTGTATTTTGCACTCACTCTGCAACTTAATTTCATGCTGTGTATGCAGTTCTATAAACTTCTAATTCATTTCATCAGTATTTGTAAGCATTTATTTGCTCACAGGTGACTATCAGAGGTCAGTTTTATGTGTAAAGTTGTAACAAATGGCAAGTTGAATATGTATTTGCAGAGGTATTTCCATTTCATGCAAGAAGCTTTGCCCATTTGGAAAAGATTCCCTGTAAGGCATCCTTGTGTACTGAGGCATCACAAATCTTAGGTCCTCTGCAAGCATACTCAATAACTYACACGGCGGGCTAACCTTGAACAAGCCTTTTGCACAATACAGTCTCACAAAGGTGCCATTCAGACAGCTACAGTGGACCAAAAATTATGTAAGAACAACTATCCTCTTTTATTCTACATATAAATAAGACAAACATTATGAATTCCTTAAACCAGCTTTAAAATGTAAGGCTATTAACTTTGTGTTTGTACTTAGCATTATCGACCAGTAATTCCTTTTATTACTGACAGAGTATTTACTTTACAGAAAAGAAGTATTTGATATACAAGCAAATAGGAAAAAACAGCTTCTCATGCTCTATTGTTGTTTGTGGAGCTCCAGAACACAAAGCAACAAGGAACTGTTTTAATTTGCAAAGAATTTCTTGAGTGATTACTTTGTTTTCCAGCACTTTAAATCTGCCAGCTTGGAAATGGCTATTTAAAGGTTTGTGGGGGTTGTCAGCTTCATTTTAGAACTGCATAGGTTTATATTAGTGGAAGGTGCTTTCACAGTCAGCTTCTATCTGGACTGTTTAAATCTCCTAGTTTTACTAGGCAACACAGATACCTTGGGATATATTTTCCACTTGGCTGYGAATTGAAATCTTTTTCTGGTGGCATAAGTTGCCTGGTAAAATGTGTTCCTATCAAATTGCACCCACAGTTCAATGAATGGTGCAAAAATGCATATCCCTAAAGGTTTAAATAATAATATTAAAAAAACCCTTAAATCCCAAGCTAGCTTACTGGTTTTGAAATTCATTCAAATACCCTGATGGATCACACTAAGACAAAACGGACTTAAATAGGCTGAACTCCAAACTGTAATTCAGCGTAGCTCATAACTGAGGAGAAACGATGTTACCCTTACAGGCCAAAAGCCATTCCTGTGTTACATGGGTCTCATAGACTTCTGACAAGCTGGAGCTATTTATAAAATAGCCTCTATGAATATTSCTGCTGAATTTGTTTTTAATATATGATGAGACCCGTTTGCATACAATTTTACCTTAAAAATTAAATTTAGCCTTTTATTTACTCACAGATCACCTATGGATATCTGTAGCTGCCTGAACTTCAGACTTTGCAAAATCTACTTGCAGGCCTCTTTAAAGGTATGCTCCAATACACTCRTTTTCTGAGTCAGGAGATGCTGGTCCTCTTTCATGTAAGAACACACAAACTGAGCAGTTTGTTTTCTTAGCAAGACTTTTTGGTCATTAACAATCTCCACTTGTAGATATCCTAAAAAAAAAAATCCCATGGTGCATTTATATTCCTACAGGTTTGCTACTGTCAAACTCCACAGARGCATAATGCACTGCAACAGGATCCCTGTGCTCTAACGCTGCGCTAGGGGCTCTGCTACCAGAGGCAAAGGAGTATTGGGGGGGATCTCATCTCCCAGTTGCACTACAACAAGGAGTAAGTTGYTTATATCAGTTCATATCATAAAATATGAGCCTATCCATAGAAGTTCTGTTTAAACTAGTTTTAGGAATTAAACTTATTTGGACTGAATGTGGCCCCAGACAGGTGCCATATACAGTTCAGAGCTTTCCAGGGAGAGCTATTCCTAGAAAACAGGTACCATGTTTTACTTCGGCCCTGCTACACATAATCTCTTGGGCAAAGGGAAGGTCAAAATCTTTTATTCCACTGGGTTGCTAAAAGTGAAATGTACTAAATAAAAAGAGACCAAGAAATAAAAAACTAATAATACCYGATCAATGAACAGCCGTAGTCTTACTGGCTTGACACTAGTCACTATCAATGCGTTGGATATAGTAAGTCAAGAATATTGAATGTCATGTTGCCCAGCAATGACTGGCACTAGTCTAGCCCTAATAACAAAATATCACTGCTGCCAAAATAAACCCAGGCCAGTGGGAGCATGAAACAAAACGAACTAGCCGTTTGTTTTGCTTGCTTGGCAGGCACTGGACTAACCTCTCTAGCAGATGCAGCAGGAAAACAGGGAAAACAGAGCAGATAGCGAGGTCTTGTGAATTAACAACCACAGGCTTCACCAATGTTGTATATCCCTGTAGTAAGATCAATTCTGGACTGACTGGCTACAAAGCTAGTCTCCAGGAAAGGGTTGTCACCTGCAGTTCCTGGGGGCACACTGGGGGAGTGTGAAGAAAAATGGTTAGACTATGTCCATTAACTCCAATTAATGTCTATAAACCTCCCCTGAATTGTGTTCAATTTTAAATCCAGGTGTGCATTATTTTCACTTATCAGTATTTCCTTTAAGCCATTAGAAAGAGTCTGTGCCTTTCTTTCTCCACAGATGGGGATTCTACAAAAATAAGGTCCCACAGCAGGAAACTATACAGTGTAGTATAAAAGAAGCTTTTATCAGACTTAAAAGGATTAATGCATTTCTTTCAGCAAAAGCTCTGCATGTCTCYCATCTCAAGCAGTTTATAAAAGGACCAGGATTTTGTTTAAAATGTATGTAAAGCCCAATTATACTACTCGAAATCTCAAGCTGTTTGTTTGGGATCAAAATTGAACGTGGGAGAAGTGGCCCTCTTAGTAACATGTCCAGGAATGTGGGTGCAGGCAATTTTGGGATGAGGAAGCCAGCAGGAAAAGAGATTTTACTTTTTGACATCTCAGGCTTAGTCCTGTCTGCAGCTTCTGGGCTAGGGTAGTAACTCCAACAATGCACCAAGGCCAAAAGAGCCTGGCATGATTTCAGTGCTCACAATGAAAGATTTCAGCAGTTCTCTTTAATGGCCATTTTTGGTGTGTTTTTTCTTGTCCTTGTTAAGGAACCACRTTCCTCAGAAGGATGAGGTCCTGCAATAGGGATGTTGCAGAGCTGAAGGGCTGGACATTCGGGCATTCTAGTGCATCCTGGGGAGGGTTGGGAAGTTATGGCCCCGCTGCCTTCTCTGCTGCCCTGCCAGACTTCTCCTACTGCAGGCAGGAATGTGTGCCCAGCCCTCAGCCATTACAATGCAAARTCTGACATTTTAACATAAATCCACTTTTATGGCTGTATAAACAAAAAGCTGACTCTGACTCAYGGGCTTTGGTGATGGTTTAAGATGAATGTTTACTTCATCTTTCAATTGTGGAGGTGCCCCTATAGCAGAAGTAAATATATACTTTCTTCTCAGAAAAGTAACTCCCAGGCTATTATATTAGCTTAAAGTGCCAGTGAAGATAATATTCTGAATAACACATTGATGTTTTTTAACTTGGCTCTTAATAAAATTGAGGATTATATCACAGACGCATTTGAGAATTATGTGGATAAAGAACTGTAACTAGAGAGTTAAAATCTTGCATTGACATTGAAACTAAAATTAAAAACAAACAAGACAAAATGTAGCCTGAACAGACTCCCACATAATTTGGAATTTCAATGCATTACTTCACTGTTAATCAAAGTCTCCTTTCTTTTAACCTTAACTGTTTGAATCTCTTTCCTGCCTGAATGTCAATATGAGCCAGCAGTGAAGGTCAATGAGTGTCTCRCCATTCACACCGTGTCCTTTACCAGCGCGCTGCACTTGTTGAGAGTCGGGCAAATGAAACACTAAGCGACATCAGCAGAACTCRCGCTCTTGAAACCACAGGATATATATATATTTCCTACTAAAGGTGGAGCTTGTTGATAGACTCCAAGAACTAGAGACACCTTGGTTAAGTGCTGCGGGGCAGCCATGGTGAAATGCCATTTTATGTAACTAAGCTGSAAAGCTGTGACACAGGTAGGAATACAGAGACAACAGTCCTTTGTTATAAAGAATATTTGTCCTTAGGAAAAATAGGAAAGAATGAACAATAATGTAGATATTTAGAAATTAAATTTCAAATATAAAGATGCAGAAGTAATTTCTGGGTCAAGTACTTGTATTTGCTTTGAAATTATGACAATTCATGATGATCAGCAGTTGTTTAACYTCATTTTGAATCCCAGCTATGATGCTGGATATACAGACCACAAGGCAGAGAGCAAGAGATGGCTCTGCTCCTTCTTGCCTGGTTTTGCATGGAAATGTGGTAATAATAGAGGTGCTGATCAGGAAAGCTGCTAAATTGTTGGAGTATCCAAAACATTTCACCAGTGGGGTTTTCTTTCATTCAGACAAGGATGGCAATCCTCATCCCAGGAAACTGGTAAGGATTCAGAAAAAATGCATGAAAGAATGAGCTACAGCACTGGGGACATTGAGAGTCAGAATGGGATGGGATGATATGGGAAAGGACAGAATAGGATCAATAAATAAGAATGAAAAATATGCAGTTGTTTTATGCATATCCTGAAACAAATGAGTATTTCAAAATGTTCCATTCTGTTCACCAAGCTTCTCATTCAGCCAGAAATCCTCTTCTTCCATTACCTGCATACACATTATTTGAAGAACACGTCAGTCACTACTTCARTAGCCCCA
Organism: Eudromia elegans; assembly: GCA_003342815.1. Taxonomy (NCBI): domain Eukaryota; kingdom Metazoa; phylum Chordata; class Aves; order Tinamiformes; family Tinamidae; genus Eudromia; species Eudromia elegans. Next base: position 338,127 of record PTEX01000194.1, read on the forward strand.
AACCCTCCCTCCCTGACCTTCTCCATCATGTGCTTTGTGTGTGGCATTCAGGCCACCCCATCACTCTCTTGATTCCAGCAGCAAGGCCTGGGGGGGCTTTKCCAAGGACCAAACACTAGCTACACTACCTCACAAATCCTGGTGACATTGAGGATCTTTCTCAAAGTCATTCAGAAGCCATCATTAGTGAGTCTTAAATCAAATGTCTGTGTTCTTCTGCTGGGCCTTCCAAAATGGTCTAAGGAAGTTGCTCGCCAGCTCTCCTTAATGATTCAAAATCCTGGATTTCATGGTTAATAGCACCATAAATCCAAATACAAAGTGTCTCCAGAGAGTCCAGCAGAATGAGACAAGAGTTGGGAGGTACCTGTTTGTCAGTGTCTCATACATTTATCTTAGTAATCTTTCTAGGTCTRCAATGAATGTATTAACTGTTATTTCTTTGTCTGGATATGCTGTCATTGTAACTCTGCCATCTGCCATGATCATAAAAGCAAATCTGTGAAAAATGGATGCTAAAAATTGTGAAAAGATCTAATTATGCTACCTGGATTTGCTGCATTTGTAAATTATAAAAAATAGGAACAAACTCACTGAAGTTTGAAATCCTTATCTGCAGTGAAGGTTTTCACACAGTGAGGACCCATTTTAATTAAACCAACTTCCTTTAGTTCTGCGCAGTCTGCATTCGAGGCCTGTTGGAAGAGGCATTTAGTCAATTAACTATTTTATTAACCAATTGATTTTTCCCGTTAGTCCTTAACTTCTTTGTACCTGTTTAGAATGGTTATGAAAGCTGAATAAATTGCTTTCTTTCATCTCTAAAAGGCAACAATAAATAATAAAACAGATTGAACAAGGTTTCAGTAGGGAACCCAAATACGAATGAAAATACCTGCCGTGTATCATATAATATAAAATACTTACTGCTAAGAGGAGCACAGTATTTCAATAAATCACATTGTCACACTGACCTTTATTGATATACCATTTCTCAACTTAAAGCACTGGTCCTGCTGTTTTAGAAGATCTTTTGTTGTGAAGAGCCTGCAGACTCATCAGGTAACAAAAAAAATTATTTGCTGACCATAGGGCAATCGAAGACTGTATGCTAAGCAGAAGGGGGAAAAAAATACCCAAATCCTTTAGGGAGAGTTTAAATTTAGAAATTTAGTTTTCATCACAAGAGAACAAACATCCATTCCTGAAATCAATGGAAAATGTGATTTGTATTATCACTTAGCACAAAGTGAAAAAAAGGAGGTTGAGAAAAGAAAAGCTCTTTCATTTCTAGCAGACAGTAGCCTGCTTAATTTTATGGAACATCCCACTGCTATAAAGCGTCACAACTCGGCAGAGACAGGACAGTGCTATAACGTGAAATTCACCACACTGGTGGAAACACAGCAGATTTATTGGTTCCTTTGTAGTAAAGGCTGAAATGAAAGATTATGGATGTGCGTAAAGGACACATCTGTGCAATGACAGAAAAGACCCTCTCACAGTAGAAAACATGTTCCCCTCTACAGAGCAATTCCCTTCTCAAACCCCCTYAGAAAAGGAAGAAACAATCTTTAGATCCAGAATATAATTGAATTTCTATTGCCTGTCTTAGGACAAAGCCAAATGATAGTCTACAGATTCTCCCAACATATAATCAAGAACTCTRTTTTTTTTCCCAATCATATATACATGATTTTTGTACAAATTAATGAAGAGCTTATGAAAACAAATGCTCTCTGTAAGGTTCATATTGTCTTAAATAGTAAGAGTCCCGTTAATTTTAAGAAGGTCAACTCRTGCTAGTTTCAATACAGCCCAGACTCAATATGCCTGAGAAGGGAAGCAATATTGTTTAGTACAGAAAAAAATCAGGGGAGGGGCAGATAGGGAGAAAGCAAGGGGGGAATTCTTACTTTTATTGGCACAGCAGCTATTAATTTTTTAATAAGACTCTGTAACAGAAAGAACATTGAAGGCAGATAGAAAATGTATTTGAGGAATAGCTCATTCAGTGCTTTGACTGCTGCAGCCTCAGTAATTTATTCATGTGAAGATACATGAGGAATTCTTGAGTGGTTCCTTGAGCTGTGTGACTCTTTTCATGTTCCCTGGTGATCTGACACAGGATAGGYAGGTCACATAGGGTTCTAGCTGCTTTTGTATCAGAGATTATCATTCATAATTTTCCCTATTTCTTGTTATAAAATCTGTATTTACAAATAATGTATTGGCTTTTCAAGCAGGTGGCTGACCTTGAAGAGCCTCTATAATGACAGATCTTTGTTSCTTTTTTTTCCCCCACAAAATTAGAAAATTGCTAAATCCCATTGAAAACTACCCATAGTTGGGCTGAGTCTCACTTGCATTTGGCTGTACTATACGTCTTTTCTCTCTCTTATGACAGTTTATATTCTGCATCACCTCTGTGCTCCTAGCTATTGGCACAAAAGTGTATGCAACCGCCCGCTTTGCTTATTCAGTCTATTCTGTTGTTCCATTTCTCTGGCTTTTCTCCTATCCAACCTGCCCTGCTCTGCCTGTTCCTCTAGCAATAGTACTATGTGTTTTCCTTCCACATTTTCATTAGCACCTCCCTAGCCCAGTTGTTCAGCCCACATGACTGCCAAGGACACTCCATCCACACAGCCCCAGTAAGACTGCTGCCAATACCCCCATATTCTTCCCTTTTTCTAATCTCTTTTTCACCAACCATAAATTATACAAAAGAATCTGGATGATGGGGTCAGAAGCAGCAAGTGTTGCATTTAAATGCAAAATTAAAATGCTACCATATGGCATAATCAGAATAGCATTAAGCAAAATGTGCCAGAGTAATGTCTCTGCCACCAATGTGCCACCGATGATGCAGACGCGCAATTCCTTTGATGGCAACGCTTGCACTGGGCAGCAATACACAGAAGAGCTGAAGGCAGGAGATTTGTTGACATTTTTGGATATACCTGTCATGCACCCTGCCTTTCTGGCCCCAGAGCTCCACAGGAGAAACAGGGCATAATAAAGTTGATTGATTTGTGTTTGTCACTCATCCAAGTAGCTTTCATTTCAGTGTCTCTCAATTTTGCTTTTTCATTTTCATTTGGAGCCACTGAAATCTCACCTTCCAGAGAATCCAAGCTGATGGACTTGTCATCTGGTTCAAAACGTCTGCACAGCATGAACAAAATTTACTGTCCTCTGTGCAAACTGTTTTGGTGGCTCTAATAGAAAACACAGCAATCCCTCTTTTATGCTCTGCTAGGAAACAATCTGCCTTTTCTTTTTTTTTCATGAGAATAAAAGTTTTTGATAGAATTTTGCTACCTTTATATAAAACAGAAAATCCTCAAAAAACAGCATGCAGTCAAGAGTGCTTACATTGAATCTGAATCATTGAATGCCCTTATTATAGTTTTCCCCTTAGATTTAAAATCTTGCTTAAAACAAAACTTTGGTCTTTTAAACTGCCAAGGTTAAAATGTGACAGAGCAACTATATTATACCACTAACGAAGCACCAGGCTCATTGGAAGCAATAATGTCATAAGCATTAATTTGTTTATTTTATGTTTTCTCATCCTAAATTTCTTTGTCCATTCCGCCAGAATATGATCTTGGGTCAATCTGAAAAACAACTGCATTCCTTAAAAAACTTTTCAACTGTGCCAAGCATTTTTTTAAGGAGTTTTAAGGGCCCTGGGTTTTAAACAAGTAAAAAGAATTTCTTCTTTTTCTTTTCCCGTTTTTTCTTCAGTTACAATTTTTTATATAAACTATGTGGTTTGCTGCTGTCAGCTAGAAAGGCCCCGATGGGAGACCCAAGGTCACTAGTAGCTGAAGAGAGACACTGCACAAGTAGTTAGGATGAAAGAATATCCCACTGGGGTTTTGGACTTACAGTTTCTTGGCTCTTGTGACTTGAAATAAATGTATCATCACTGTCTGGAGCCACCAGCCATATTCTCACTCATGAAGCTAACAGTACAGTCTGACTTAAACAGGTGAAGAGGATGAAAACCTTTATCATTTATTTTATATGTAATGACACTTTGACTTCTCTGCACTAAGGGACAGGATGAAAATTTTCACTGGTTTCAAGAGAGTCTGGAATTTCACATAAATATTTTAGGAGAGCCTTTTGTTCAACGATTAGCTGTACGGATTTGAGGATATGCAAAGTGTGATGATAACGACTTAAAAAAAAAACCCCAAGCCAATATGCTTAACTAATTTTATTTAGAACGTGGTTTTACAGTCTTTTAAGAAGTATTTGGTTTCCTGCAAGAATTTCTTTCCTAACGTGGGAAAGAGACACTGGTTTCATGTTTGAAACCATTACACTAGGTCTAGGTTATCGCTCAGTTTTTGATACTGATTTCCCCTATGATCTCCTGCACGTTGATTAAATCCTTCAGTCCTCATCTTTAGAACTGAGATTAAAAAAAAATTGCATTATTTAGGTGTTATAAGAAAAACACTGTTAATGAGCGGCTACTGAAAAAGCTTATTAAAAAACCCACAACAAAAATACAAACATATCAGCAAGAAAGGAACATATTGAATATTTGCCACATGGGAGGCTATCAAGGCAGCCATCTGGGAGCTGACCACCAAACTTCACTTTTGCAGCGTAATTTAATGAACTAGTCAGTTCAGTCTCCTGTTCTTGGGAAACGAATTCTTCATAAAAAGTTCTGAATAGAATGAGCCAGGCACAAAACTAGAAAACCTGTCCGACCTCTTACACGTCCCATCTGTGTTTCAAACTTGGCTCATTCACTTTAAAACTGAAAGGTTTAAATATACAGAAAGCAAAAGAGATTGTAGATAACCTTCATAATTCTTTTACTTACAAAATGAAGACATCCTCTATAGCTAGCTTTAGCCTTTAACAGGCATTCGACAGAGAACAGACTCACTTAAGTCTGACTTTAGTTCATTATTAATGTTATCTTGGATAAAACAGCTTACCAATCAAACCAGGAATAACTGAATTTTGGCTCTCAAAAAGATTTGCCATAACTGAGATATGTTCCTGAAACAGGACTACAGTGAAATTCTGCTGTGCTGAGCTGACAGCTCTTGTCCAGTGGCACAGTAATGGATCCAACTGGATTTGAGACATCCCAAGCTACACTGTCACCCAGTACAATGGGAATTGGAGGCTCTTTACTACAAAAATTGGGGTTCTTATATGTCAACTGTCAAAGTAGAAAATTGCAATAGGATTCTCAGTACTAACACATAATACTTAGGAAWCAGCAGTCTTGAAAGAAATTAATTTCTGTCTACTCCCTGAATCTGGAAGAAAGAATAATTCAAAAAAATCTATCTGTCCTTTGGGTCCTGATGAAAAGCATGCTTCCTTAAACACACACTCCCAATTCTACCTGCTTCAAACAGAAGTCTTGGATTGTCTGAAACATCAAGGCAGCCGTCAAAATAAGATCCCTGGGAGAGAGGATGCCCTGGGAGGCCAGAATGCTGCAACTTCAGAGTTTTATTGAAGGAAATAAACGGCAAGTCATGCTACAGAGTATACCAAAAACTGGCAGAATTAAGGGCTACATTACGTCCTTGACCTTCAGAATCATTCACAATTCATCCTAAGTGAAGTTGCCTGCATATAGATGGAGGTGAAGAAAGAAAGAAATGCGTCAAGGGTCCAAATGAAACGACAAGAGGGAAGAATTAGTTTCTTACTAGATTACTAAGTTTAACTGCTGCTAAACTGGGCTGGGATGCCTCTCCCTCTTAAATCATATTGTGTTCATTTCCACTGGTTCCCTAATGATCTCAAGAGAGCCGTGACTTTACTCTTTCCTGTTTTTCCCTTAAACATCAAAGAATTGAAAGAATAAAATGTGACTTTAGTGAATTTGTTACTAATTTTGTCGGTAATTTTAGTTACATCATTTCTTTTTCTCCTTTGGTGTTTAAGTCATTACCTTGTTAGCCACATCCCAAAGTGCAGATAACTATGTTTTTCCTCTGTTCCAAGCATCAGCAGCATATCATTTGTAGCATAGATCACTAAAGAAAGATCATAGAGAAGAACAGAACAATTACAGTGAGGTATTGCAATGTAAACTATCCCTTCCTGATACAGATCTCACTCTACATTTAAACTGGGAATACCCCAGGAGAGCAGCAGCAGCCAGAGGAAACCTCTGCCCGCCCTCTGGAGACTCCTTCTGTGTGTCAAGTGCTCTCTTGACTAAAGAGCATGGCTGTCACGATCCATCACCTCGCAGATACRGCGAGTTTACAGCCTGAGATATTCTGACCTCAGGCCACAGACTGATGGATCAGTTCATGTGCTGCTCGTGCACTGCGGAGAAGATGAGCTTTTGTTTGGAGAGTGTCGATGGCAACGACGGGGGGGGACGACGGGGGGACAGGGGGACRGGGTGGGGGACACACGACACACAAGAAATGGGCCTCTGCCATTTCCTTCTCAGAGTTAGCCTGGGATGGGAGGTGGGTCAGGAGATCAGAGCACTCGTCTTTTTCTCATGCCTTATCTACAATTGCTCACAAATATATACAATTATGAGGAGACCGTGCTGAATGTATTGTAGATAAAAATATATACATGCACACACGTCTAGGTAAAACATAAATAATAAAAAAAATCAATGCACTCATTAATAATATAGACATTGAACTTCATTTGCACAGGCAGTCCCAAGAGTACGTGAAAGACTGAAGCCATAACTTTGCAGTTATAATGTCAGATCATCACTCCAAGCTATTTCATTCCTTATTATGGAGAAAGATTTTCCTTCTTTCTTGATGCTCACAGTAGCCAAAGATTTGCAGAGTTGCCAGGAGTTTATTATTATCCAGTTTATTCTAGCCAAGTCAGCCATTATTCCCTTCTAACTTTTATTGTTCCTTTCTGACTCCCATGAACTATTTAATATCTTTTGAAAATGCATACAAAATGTTATGACAATTACATCTGACATATTAGCAAAACATTTCTGCATCTCCAGAATACCAAATAGCTTCAGTGTGTCCCTTTCTTAATATTTCCCAAGTTATTTTAATGAGTTTTCAGGGTTGTGGGAATTCTAAGATCAGCAATTCATCTCACAATGTTCCAATAGCCATCAGGTGGTTGTGATTATCTCTTATTCTGAACTTAGTTGAAATTTAAATAAGGACTAAGAGCTATGAATCCCAGCACTTTTCACAACCATTATATTCACTTAAAAAAAAAAAAAAAAAAAAAAAAAAAAAAAAAAAGAGAGTGAAGCGCTGATGTATGTTGCAAAATCACCCTATCTGTCAGGCATTTCACTCTGCTGTCAACTATAAAGATGGACTGATAGCAATTCGTTTTCCTGTCAGCAGCTCAAGTAGATGCATGCAAGTTCTCATGCATTCACTTCCATTCACAGACTGAGTTTGTTAATTCTGATTTAATCTTCCCTAATTTTATGAAATCCGATGTGCTTAATCTATATGAAATATCCCTGGAGGATTTCAGAGAATCACAATTTGACTGAGATCAAAGCTCAGGCAGATATTCAAGTTAAGTTGGATTTGAAATGACAAACTGTACACCATCAGACTTCAATGTGACTGCAGCCCTTTGGGATGCTGAATTGGTTACAGATAAAAAAATATATTCATGCTTTGATCATTCAGTAAACTGTAGTATACAAGTAAATAAACTGTATCAGAGAAAAATCAAATAAATCTTTCATTTTACAAAATAATAGTTTGACAATAGGACTTTTATGCCAAAGAGCATCACAGGAAATAACCTTCCAGTATCAGTCCTGTAAACACTAATCTTGGGCGTAAATGTCACTTGTGAATTGTGTTCTGGCCTTTTGCATAAAGCACTGGAATACTACAAAACAAAACAGCAAGAAAAACCACAATTAATATGTTTGCCCCCTCCTGAGGATTAACAGATCCTAAGCTACTAGAACAGTGTGTCTACGTTTCAACTGAGCAGTATTATTTCACAACTGCTAAGAATCTGACCCTTAGTGCACAACTAAAATTCCTAAAAGCAAAAATATATGTTATTCTAGTCAATCTAGATCATCTTAGCCTGCAAAATTAAATAGGTCAACTTCACTAGTTTGATAAAAGACTTCAAAAGATAATGCCATTAGGGCTTTGATGTTGCTGAAGACCTGAGCTGCATTTCTAAGTGAATGCATTGGAAGCATTAGCTGAAGGAAGAAGTGCCTACCATAACAAGTAGGAAAAAAGTAAGGGAGTAATACAATCATATCCCTGCTCCTTCAAATGGAGGTCCTTTACATTTAGACAGACTCATAAACCTTAGCTAAATAGTATCTTTTTTTCTGAGTGTCTATCATTATTGGTAACTATTGCACAGATAAGAATTTTAGATTCTGAAGCTYTTTATTATAGTCTCTTATTATTTCAAAAATTGCTCAGAAACTAGAGGACAGATTTGTGGTTTTATGTATATGTGTACACAAAAGCTAATTCAGTGCTCTTTGGGGGCAAAAACCTAAAGCAGAAGAAAAATAATCTTTTAGATTCTGACATCACACGTAGTAATTCTCTGATAATTACCCTAAACATTCAGACAAGTCACAGAACTAGTTTAAGTTGGTCCATATTTCCAAAAAGGGAAGATTTAAATATTCCTGTAAGGGTTCCTTGKCTCTTGCAGTTTACCATTTCAACAGACTATGCAGATTATTTACCGTCTCCCATTTCACTAGTGACTGGAAATTACAGTGATATAGGAGATTTTCACTGAGAAAATTATGTTATGGAAAGAAGTATTACTCATATAGTCATGAGCAGGCACAAATCAGCCTTTGGTTTTCCCTTTGTAAGTTGATAAGAAAATCACCAATCATCTTCATCTCCCTAAAAGTGCATTCTGGGCTCAATTTTTGGCTTCAAGATAAAATTGAAGCATGATATATCAGCCAAAGCTCATCAAATCTTTGCAATTTAACAGCATTCATTGCTTTCCACAGAATGTGTATGATACTAAGGCATTGGCCATTATTTGTTTTGGGGTAATGTATCTCCTCACTACTCCATCTTACACCAGATTTTCTGACTTCCAGGGAGGAACCAGGGTCTTGGCTCTGATATTTTTCATTTTAATAAAAGTAGATATGAAACTTTGGAGCAACCATCAGGAATTAAAAGACTTTCCCTCTCTGTTTTGCCTACCTAGCTTTTACCTATGGCTAGTCAATGCAAAATGCTTATGTCCTATCATACCTGCACACGGCAGGACAAAGGCAGATTAAATTCAATAACTAATAGATTTCGAGCTAGCAATTCCTCCTGAATCTTTCCACTTGAGAGAACTTACGTTGCTGGAATCGAGATCATCACATGCTAAAAAACAAACAGCTTTTGTGCTTAGGCATATAAAAGATTCTAATTCTCCAACGTAACATGCCCTCTAGAGATGTTTTCACCATTAACAATATAAGCAACCACAGAATTCTAAATTAGAAATGATTATGCACTAGGAAAGAATTTGAATCCTATTCCAGTGACAAAAACTTGCTTTGTAACACTCACATGTTTTTTATATAATTATAAATAACATCTTCTACTGGGAAAAGGCATTGTTCAGCGGTATCTTTTTTTTACCATTTTATGATGTATTACGTATATATTCCCCCTAAGTCGCTATTCCCTTATTAGCAATTTGTAAAATATAAAGCAAAATGAGAGAAAATTGAGTTTTCAGCCTGTACATAACTCACAAAGAAAATTGGATCAATAGGAAAATATTTAAAGCACTTGAATATTCAGATTATGAACTGCATCTATTGGAAATGTGGTTAGCCAACTACAAGGCTCTAGAGTTATCACTTTCAATATGAAATAGCTTATGCTCTTTTCCAAGCAATTTTAGATGAATAATAATGCTGGCAGCAATTGGTCTTAAGTAGCATAAAGCTTATCTTAAGGCAATTACAGTCATCAGCATGGTGTCTCCAAAAATATCCATGATGACCGTGAAACTTGGTTGTAGTCATAATGATTTCTAAACAGAGATTCCTACCGCTGCAAATTACTGCACTCATTCTTCTCTGTCAGTTGTGCGTTTGTTTATATCAGGAATATTTGCTGAATTTATAACGGTGCTGACTTCTTCCAACCACACTGATGGCATCAATTGTTGCAAAATCAATATCAGGTTATTTAAAATCAGTAGTTCTCATCCACTACTAGCTGGTTCTTTACATTATTTTAATGGTGACTTAGAGCTTCCTTAATTGAAAGCTTTATCTTCCCACCCAATAGATAGCCATAAATGATAGGGATCACTATACCAGATGAGTTCAGCAATGCATGCAATAGATCTGTGGGTATCTGCCAGCTATTCCATCCTTGCTCAACTTCTACATAACTGCCCCTTTACTGAACCTATCATTCTGCTGAGTGACCATGTTTTGCTGAACAGTTCAGTCATGGATGTGCTTCAACACTCAACTAAAGAAACTTCACCAAACTCCAGTGTGGTAGGTGATAATGATAAAAATGAAACAGATTTTGACTGTGGAAAAGTATCAGGTACAGCTACATCTATGAGGCTTTAAGCTATTAGGCTTTCAATAAATAAATAAACATGCTAGRTTTTTTTTCACTTAAAATATTTCATTAAGAACATAGAAGCAAAAAGATCCTATGACAGGTCCCCAAATGGCTCAAGTTTGGAGAAAAATCGGCCCAGAATTTCTTCTGCATTTATAGTAAAAAGAAAAATCCAATTTTATCAGAATATGAACTGGAAATGAATACACAAAATATAAAGCATATAAATAATCCTTCACCAATTAGCCATGTTTCTACAGGTGCCTCCTGACTTTTAGCTGACTCAATGACTTTGTGAACTGTGGGAAATCAAGCCCATTCCCTTTGATTCACCAGAAGTTTTTCCTTCTGTCACTTCTCTGGTCCAACTTCTCAGTCTCTTTGCTTGATCTACACGCTCACAGATCCTTGTTGTGACCCTCTCCATATACTCTCTTGCCTGCCTCACATTGTGGTCCCAGAAATTCTCCCTCCCTTGAATATTCTCAGGCACTCTCAGCACATAAAACCTCTTTTCATCCTCCAGAGCACCCAGTCCCAGTGTCCCTGAGGAACACAACACAAATGGAGAAACRAATAAAGCAACAGCGTGTCCACGTGTTCCGTTCAAGTATGAACACTGCTCAAAGACACCAAAATCCTCTTTCATTTAAAAGTGGAGATGAAACAAATGCAGTAACACCTCTTTAAACCTCTTCTCTCTGTTTATCTTAAAGCACTTTGCAGAGGAAGATATTTATTATATTCATTTTACAGATAGGGGCTAACAAGAAAGGTTTACTAAGATATCAGTGAAATAAGGAAATCTTGCTTTACATGTTTCTTTTTATCCAGAGAGCTCAAAACATATTACAAAAATCAGTATMATTTTTTACTTTAAAGTATTGGTATGCTCAAATTTTTTTAATTGATCATGACAAAATTGACTAAGGTGCTGACAAGAATGCAATTCAAAGAATCACCATAGATATAGAATCTCTCAAAAGCAGAGTCCTTAACTGTGATGCAAACTCCAAGGTATGGCAAGGAATTTCAACTCAAATAGCCAAGGAAGCCCATATATATATTTCAACAGTAACCTTAATATATGCCTGGGCCCCATTCCTATGTCATCGATGCTTCTGGTTTTCAAAGCTCAGGACAAGGTCAATGAACAGTCATTTACAAATAATGTTCAGAAGTACTCAGGATAATGTCTAAGAAATACAATAATTTGGGGTTTCAGTTGTTAATAAATCTCTACCCTTAGTGATTACTGTCATCATGGATGGCCTGGCAGTCATTTGAGCTCTGCATTTGCTGAGGATAATCAGAATTCTTGAGGGAATATTTACACACAGTTATTAAAATAAGRGAAAAAACACTGACATTTTTAACAAGATCCATGGGATTATCAGGATGTACTGGACACCTATACAGAAACTACTTCAATCATTCTATCCTTGTCATGCATCCCTTACACCATGGTTGCAGAAGACTACATGGGATGAAAACGGAAGTTGCAACTAACTCTGTTGTTTTTAAGATTTGGATCTCTCCAATGTTAGTCATTCCCAGAAAGAGCAGAGGGATTAGGATAGATAGAGATGTTTTCTGTGATTGCCACATTCAGAATATTTGCTGGAAACTTTTAAAATTATTTTGTGAACTCCTTGAACTAATTATACCTGCATGATATTTAAACTAATTATGCATGTGTGTTTTTTTAAATGTATTTAATTAAATCTGATAATCTCTAGTGGGTTACAACAAAGTGTATTCTTATCAGCCCAGGAAATATATTTATATATATTTTTAAATATAAATTCAAGTCACAAGGACTTAAACCAAATGAAAATCTGGTCTACTTAATTTAAATATTTCCTCCATCATAACATAAAAATAGATATTTCTTTGCTTTTAACTACAGTTTGACCTACGGACTGTTCTGTTTTGATTTGAGAACTATGTGTCTTTGATACACTTGAAAAGGTGAACTATGTTTAGTGTGATGAAATTACAAGGATACATAAATAAAAAGTCCTTCTGATGGTTTGGCAATGACTCCAGTGAAACCTTCCTGATAAAGCATGCTAGAAGTGACAAGTACATGAGTATGACTTCTGGTTTACCTCCAAGACAGCATGGTCATTGATGGCCTGAAGAAGCTCCTCTGATGATAGTACTATAACTTGGTGTTGTATTTAATCCATGCATCAAAAAGACTCCACTTAAAATATTGAATAAAGATCTTTCTGAGAAACAAAACAAATAATATATCATTTAAAGGTCACCTAAATAAGAAAGTGGGCAGTGATATTAAAAAGAGAGAGTAATTGATTTCTTCTTTATCTGTCATAAGGCTATTTGCTTACTATATATATAAAACTCGGTTCAGCTATAAACTAGATCATAATGGATAGCTATGTCTGCCTGTTATTGACACCTTTGACAGGATGCAGACTATAGGTATTAAGATAGAGCTGGTAGGAAATGGAATTACCACGGAAACTCTAACAAATATAGGCTATTAAATCACCAAAATTAAAAAAAATACAAGAAAGAAAAATGTATTTGACAAAATTATATAGCAGGTGAGGATTTGATCCTCCATGTCCTAACCTATATTTCTAGTTTCCAAAATAAGAACCTTACAAGAATAGTATGAGCTGTAGTAATTCCTATTGCCAGCTGGTTCACAAATTCCCCAGCAGCCCAGCAGAGTTTCATTTGCAATAGTGTTAAGAGGGGAGTTTTACCTTGCYTTGAAAATATAATGATTTAGAGCTGGCATTGAAACTTAGATAAACCCAGAATCACCTGACAGSGCTGGGTCAAATTCTAAATTTCCTTTCCAGTTAGGGAGCTCTTACATATGAGTCATCTCACTTCTACATGTGGAAGCTCTGTCTTCCTCTGAGCTAGAAAATTAGTTCCTTATTTTCTCTCTCAATAACATATTGATATAAAAATTATCATGAAGCCCCAAGAAGTATATTTCCTACAATGTTTCTTTTTGGCATTGTAATTTTATACCTTTCCTCTTGATCTCTGCAAAAATTAAATTAACATTTTTAACTGCCTATTTTAACATTGCCATAATAAAAGGGAAGACTTATGACTAAGCTTTGGAGCATCAAAATCAAATGTAATAGTTGGTAAAGCAATTTCTCTGAAATTTGTAAACAATATATTGGCTGGAAGAGCCTGCTGTTGTTAGTAATTTTGGACTGAGTCCTTTGTAGCTGTTTATTCTAACGTGACTTTTCCATCCTGTTAAAATGTCATATGGATAAAGGAGTAAATTTTGACAGCTGTGACAGGATTATCATTGCCAAGGAAATCACATCTTTGGTACTCATATGTTTCAGTATGTCTATTTTGCTTTGTCTTTGGCCTTGAGTGCACTAAGAATTATTTTCTGAGACAAGAAGAGAAACATAACAAAAGAGAGAAGAAAAATATTATTACTCTCTTAAATAACTTGTTTTTTGAAATCACAGCAATAAAAACAATATTTTAGAGTTGTTATTAATTGCATTGTTCAGACGTGGATAGAATACTAGCCGTCTCTCGTCAAGTGCACAGCCAATATCCATTTTATCTGGGCACRTTTAGCCATAGAAGGGCTTTGCTCATTAGATGCATGTTAGATGAGAAGCACTATGRAAGACTCTGCTAGCATTAGACACTCAATCTGTTCAGCCATGTGCAACATAGATATGAATAACCCCAAACGATATTTGCAGTGCCCTGAACTTTTGGACTAGAGGAACAGTCAGGCTGGATCCATTCAATTCCAATATCCTATTTCTGATGAATGCCAGTATCCAAAACCACAGAAACTGCATGGATCTTGGAATAGATAAGTGTAACTTTATGCATTAGTTCTTCTTCTTTTCAAGCAACATAAAATTGAAMTAGCAAAAAGACAGAGCAACAATAACTGCTATTAGTGTTGGCATTTTTATATTCAGATACTGTTTCCTATGGTTCAGTCCTGAAGATTACTTGATACAAAGGGCATGTGAGTTCTGCTGATTGAAATCCAGGTTTATGGGCTCTGAAATAATATCCCCAGAAACACAATCTTCCAGTAAACATCAGCAATAGTACTGATAGTTTGAAAATGATTCCTCTGAACAACTGGGAAAGGGGCTATGGAAGGTGTACAATGGCACAAAATATTTGATTCAAAGAGACCAAATACTCAGCATGAGTCTTAATTCAAGTGAGGTTATATTTAGAAATATGCAACATTTTAGGAACCTTCTTTTTCACTCAGTTATTTCACTGAATTCAACCATTTATTTCTGGAACAAGCAGGTTATCTACGGAATTTGGCACGGCTGCTTTCTCTGCTGCATTTATATTAAAGTGACTAAACAAGCCTTTCTTTTGACTTAGGCTTTCTTTCAGTTTTTGAAGTCTGCTACAAAGAGGTATTTGCAAGTAGTCATCTTGATTATTTTTCTTCACATAAAGTTGTTCTGCTTCACCTATTCCTGAGCTATTATAATTCATATGGTAAGAGTACTGAGTGCAGCTCAATACTCAAATATCACATCTTATATATCTTATTTCCAATTAGGAGTTTAATAAATGCTATGTATATAAAGACCTTTCTCCTCAGATACCAATCAGTCTATGTCCATGCATCAGTGGTGTCAGTTTATAAAAAGATATTCACATCACTAACGAACAGTTTGGTATCAGGACAAATACAGTGTGCTGACCAATTCTTAGAGCAGAAAGACATACAAGAGGTTCTCTTTGGCAGTCATTGAAAACACTGAAGTGTTTATACTGTGAGGATATTCTCCTGCATCACAGCCCATTTGCAAATCCTAGGATTCAATTCACAATCTTTGAAATACTGAACTTGACATMATTTTTTATTCTCATTATATTCCTCTTTCAGAGTAGTACATTCCCTTGAGAAAACAGCGTTCTGTTCTGATATTGCATCAAAGAGATGGCATTCCTGTTGTTCCACTGCTACACTTGATATTCTGCTCTCTCCTTCACCTTTTTCCCCTTCTGTCCCTTGATATAGAAGAACAAAATAAACAACACATTAACCTTCTACCGTTTCACAAATGTGCTCTGGAGAATGATCAGCAACAACAAAAAGCCCACAAACACCTGGCCACTTGTGAAATCCATGCCCTTCTCAAGTGGAGGCAACATTTGCCTATGCATCTCTTAAGAGAATAACCCCGTAAATGGAGATCAGTTACAGCTGAAAAGGCAACTTATCCAGAGATAAGTTACCTGCATAGGTTCCTTTATAAAGGAACTGATCTAGGGTCACAATTGCCAAGGTATTTAGGTACCTAAAGTTAGATGCTGAGTTAGGCATTTAAGGTACTTGTGTGCTTTTATAAAGCCCACTGGATATTCATATGTCACTTTTTGAAATATATGAAAAATCTGGTACCTGATTGCCAAGCAACATCATGTGTGAACTTGACTGTACAGCATGTACAGTAAATATTGTTGCATTATGGCATAAATTATTGGTCTCCCTTTAATTGCACACACAAAGCCCTACAACTGCTTGCTGTATCTATTTCACACTTGCAAACCTCACTTCACASTTCTACCGCTTGTGGGAAGGTCCTGCTCAGTCAATTTGCATTTGCATGTAGGATTTTGCATGGGCAAGCAGGTGCACTCAACAGCAATTATCTTTTCCAAGACTGATGCCAAGTGCTAAAGTTTCTACGTWAGAGGAGAAACAACAAACAAGCAAACAAAAAATCTCAGGCATTTGTTTCCACTTTATACTGCTCCAAAACAAGGCAAATATAAGATCTGACCTATCCTAAAATATTGTTACAGGAATGAATGAGATGATCCCATTTTGCAGCCTTTGTAAGAGGTTTACAGGATGGCATGTTGTATTTAGGACTGTTGATATACTTTAGTCAATATTTCTTCCCTTTGATTTTGACATTGTTTGCATCATGTAAAAGTGATATTCACTGAATGGTGAAAGTAGTATGCAATACACAGAAAGCCTCAGGCTGTTGTTGTTTGAAAGATTTTGTAGCTTTAAACATTGACAATATCCTGCCAGCAGTCCTGTAAGTATCTGCTTGAATGAAGAAGCAAGAAATACTCGAAAATAATAAATCCTTGAAAAAGCCATAATTACGTTCATGGACACTTTGCTTCTTTGGAGATCTTACTCCCCATACAACTTAATCCCAGCKTWACAACAGCAAAATTCATGATACTGSTTTTGTCAGCATTTTCATCAAGCTATTTTTACCACGACCACAAACGATCTTGCTTGTCTGCTACCTGATTCAGAGGTCTCACTGTCTTAGGTAAACTCTGTGTCTATACCCTGAGAACCCCCTGCTCTGGGAGGAGTAGCTAAAGGAATTTGGCATTCCTCCCAGTTGTTCCCCTGATTGAACCACACAAACACTATGATGTAGCAGGTGAAGTGCAATGTGGACAGACCTAATGTCACATTTAATATATGATCATATATAGTAACCTCCTTCAGCTGTTCTTAAACTGGAATACCATCAGCATCCTGGACAACAGTTAGCATCTCCACAGGGCTTTTTCTATCAGTCTAATCCATTTTTACCCTGAGTAATCAAAAGTTTGTTGCAGAATTCCCATCCTTTCTCAGCCTAATCTATTTCCTTTAGCTCTATCTGAGGTTTCTGAGGTCTCCATACAATCTCCTCCCGTACAGACAACCTAAATGAACAAAGAACAGAAGAACCTCATCATTCTACAAGATTCTGACCTTGGAAAAAGAAAGAAAAAAMCCCAACAAGCTCCTGGTGTAGTAWTGGCAATTGTGAACCTACTTTTTTTACCTGATTTTCCAAATAAGCAACCCTTTTAACCTGTCAAGAATCAACAGCAATCCAAAATCCTTTAGAATATTCAATACAATGAAAAGAAGCCAGGCCCCTGCTCTAATTGCTGTGGATATTTTTAAAAAAAAATCCTTGCTATGATAGCAGAGACAATATTTACACTGCTAATTTCTGAATAGATTTTGCCCCCAATTTTTTTCCATTTCAACCACTGTTCTGTTGTGKTTTTTTATAGAATATAATTTTAAGAAAGATAGGCAATTACAGGACAGGCTGGAAGGGTTCATGGTAAGTTTTCCTAGTTGATTAGATTAGGCACTGYATAGTTTGAACTCAAATGTAATTAATAGGCATAATGATAAAATTTCAAAGGTATTAAAGGCCAAGTTGCTTCTACTGCAAATACTGCTCTGCTCAGGGAGCAGAGTCAGTCAGGTTTGGAGTCTCAGGAAGGGTCTTTGCTATTTTACACAAGCAGTGGCACCACAGAGCTCATCTGCTCTGAAGAGCTAGATGAACGGTGGGAGGAAGGTCTCCCCTAGGCTCCTTTCTGAAGTGACACCGCAGTTCCTGAGCACAGCCACGCTGGGATGAGCTCTGCCTGACCCCAGAAGATGAACAACCTTCACACAGCTGCTATTGACCTCAAAGATCCTGAAGTAACAGGAACTAATTCCAGCTTGAAGCTTTCTCACAGTTCCTGCTAAAAGACGTAGTCATGAAATCTGCTACTTAGGCTTAGAAAATGAAGTTTATTCCACTTGGATTTCTATTGTTTTGTGTGGTTGTTTCTTGTAGTGTGCCGTATTTTTTATACTGGTAGTAGGAGAGTTGTGGATCAGATTTAGAAAAATACATCAGCTTCTAAAGATAGAGAAAGTCACTTCAAGAATTTACAAGCACCCAAACTAGCTTGTGCTCCTCAGAAGGCTTTTGGAATCTGGGCGCTCTGCTTCCATGAAATATTTCATTATCTTAAAAGACACTGCAAGTCAGGATCATATGCCCTTCCTTTCCATGTTTCTATCTTTCTTTCTCTTTTTTTTTTTTTTTTTTGAAAAGGGAAAAAGGGAATAACCTACTGCTACACATTGCTGCGTCATTTTAACATTTCCTTTTTCTTGTCTTTTCATGTTGACTACTTGTTTCTTTGCGGTTAAACTAACTAATTATGCCTGTCTCATAGCTCTCTAAGAAGCAGAAATCACTTTATGTTGTTATTGAAAATTAAATGAATTGAGCTTGATTTTTSTTTTGGGACACAGCCTTAAGAATTGATCTCCACTGTATATGGCAGTGATAAAAGGTATTACAAATGATATTTTGTTCATGATTGAAAGAAAGCAGCTATTTAACTGTGGTTAAGTATATCCCTTTTACTCATCCAGAATAGTTTAAGAATCTTACAAGAATTAAATAATCCATCAAAAATTCACACGATATGTAAGGAGAGGAATGAGGTGTGTATTCATTCACAATTTTATATGACTAAAATGTGGATTTTGTTCTTGAATTTCACTCTTCAAGTCATGTGAATAGTTTTTCTCGTGTTACTTGACAGGGTGGAACTACAAGGAGCCAAAGGCTTTTACAGAAAGGTCAGATATGCAGTAGACAGCACTTCCTTAAGCTTCCTTTCTCTACCCTAGAAATGATGCCCTCTTTGATCCAAAAGACACTGCGTGCCAGAATAAAAGAAGTATCCCAGTCTTCACATTAGTTCTGCTCTGAGTGTCTCCTGAGCAGAGAATATAACCTGTATCCAGCTGTACAAATTATATGTAGTACAGAAAGGCATAGGCCTCTACATCAGGGATTAAGCTACAACCTCTAAATTCAGGARGAGCTGAGAGCTGCAACAGGACACAAAGCTTTCACTCAGAAGTTACCCTCTGACTCRGACCCAACAGCAAAACACTGCAACCTTTATTAAAATTAAAATAAATACAAAAAGAAATCATCCATTCTCTTTTAAGAGACCTTAGCAAAACCTATTTTTACTTCAATCAATCAACCTTGTTGGCATTACTAATCTTGTGGACAAAGGGAGATGAATTTCAGAGTAGACATTATCTTACTCTACACTAATCACAAGATCTGTGTAACTTCTTCCCTGTTTGTGAGGTTTGAATAAAAGCCTATCGATATCAATGGAATAAGACCTGCTGCTAGCAGCATGCACCAACCTAGGCAAAAATTGCCCAAGTTCTCCTTAACTTGAGTTGGAATCATGGCATATAGAGCTGGTTTTGCAAGAGCTCCAATTTTGTTTTGCAAACAGGTAACTGGAGGCCTGTGGTGGAGAAATGAATTGAGAAATGAATGCAAAAACACTAAATCTAATAAATAAATTAAAAAAAAAAAGAAGAGAGAAAGAAGTTTTCTTTGTCCTTAGCACACTTTAAATTTCAATAACAGCACATACACTGCTGAGAAATGCAGGGTTGTATTCCATGACTGCCTGACTACAAAAACTGTTGGCAGCTCAAAAATCTTACAGGAGCACAAGATAGGCAGGAGTTTGAAATCATTGACTTAAGGGGAGTCTAAAAAGAAAGGGTGCTCTGAAGAGAAGACAAGTAAAAGATGTTTCCATGGCAAGACTTAAGGAAAACTGAGGAGGGGAGAACAAATTGACATTAAGGAGGCTACTAATGTGTCAATATGGTGCACTGCATACAAACAAACTCTGTTTGTTCACTCGGGACAGACCAAAAGCTTTGTATCAGGCCTAGTTTTATATATCAGTTGAAACAGGCAGTTTTTTATAGCAACAGACTGCTGGACCGGCAAAACAGTCTACTAAGGCCACATGGTAGAAATGGCAATCTGAGCTTGCAGCTTCTACAGTTATTAAGGGAGAGGAGGGGAGGGAAGGGACCAATTTCTCTCAGGAGCAACAGTTCTTATCCTCCATCCCTCCCACCCGTCTGGGGCAAGCCAATGCAAGTTCTTCTCWCAGACATCTCACCTGTGACTCTTTCCCATTCTCTTTAATTTCTACTTGCAACTAGGGAAGCAAAACAGCACTGCTCCCTTTCCTGAACTAAGCACCTAAGATGTGAGATGCTTGAGCAAGTTCTGCTACATAGATGCAGTAGAATGGCAACAGCCCTAACTTAGTACATCCTCCTGAGAGAAAAGCTATACTACTGTGACAGAAGTTTGCTGTCTCGMCGGGTTTGATTAGGACTGGCTTGCATGTCACCAGTTCTGAGCACAGGCAGAACTTGCTCCTGCCAGCCCACGCTACAGCATAAAGACATAGCCTGGGTGAAAGAGAAAACTGTCTGCCGAATGAAACCAGATTTGGAGAAATAAGAGCACTGAAGGGAGAAGACGACAGGATAACCTTTATGATATGATAACTGAATTGGAAGTGAGTAGCTGTTAAGACTGAAGGCTTCAGACTTTCTCTGTGGGTAACCCTTGTGCTACATTAGTCCTTGTTTGCTACACTTGAACAGTCCCAATTCTGAAGCAAGCCAATGCAGAAATATTGATTCATTTCCTTTCTCTTTAAATATTTATATCCTTTTGCAAGAGTTATTTAACTATTTTCAAGCCTATATTAAATTATTAAATCTCTCATTTCCACTTTTCAAAACCAGTAAATATGAATGGAGAAACAATGAACATATACATAAAATCCCATAACCARTATGTGTGAGTGATATTACCTAGCTAGAAGAGTATATGCCTGGCCAGAATGTGAAGACCATAACCGATCTCAAAAATTTCTCAAGCAATTAACCTTTGGCACGACAGGAACCTAACTTTTGTCAGGAATTGACTTTCCTCCTCAAATTGAATAACCTTCACTTGCAAAACGTGAGAGCAAAAGACTCTTCCTGTGCTGCCAAGGAATCATTTAACACCCAACTTTAATCTTCCAGATGCAGCAATGATGTAATGTTCTATGATTTGGCAATGATTATTAATATCCTGGACATTTAATAATATTAGTACTAATTTGACCATCTCTAGTTGTGGTGTAATTAGCTTCAGACCCTTTATTTTTAGCATATGGTTGAGTACGCATTCTATTTTGACTCCGAAAAGCACTAAGATTCCCTTGAACGTTTGACACTAACTTCAAAGCAATTAATGCTTCATCTGCAGTTCCCTCTCCACTATTTATATWTATCAACTGTAGAACAACTGAGAAGGATATTTCTCTAGGCTACAGCTGTGTCAGCGAGGACACTTTCAAGTAACAAAAGGAGGCTGTGACCCTTTCACTAGGATATGCTGTCATGTTAGTGCTTGCTGCTCTCCAAGAAAAGACAGGCTTTGCATACAAAAATATACTACTAAAATAATTATTTTAAAATAAGAACCTGTGAGACTWTTTTTTGTAATGGAAAAGTTCTTCATAACTCTAAAAATAAAGGTTTATGGATTGTAATAGAAAATAAATACTTCTTTTGTATGCTTATGTCTAGGTCTGCAGATAGCGTCTCCATACAGTTATATTGCCGGCTTTATAAAAAGGAATCAGACAAACTTATTTGCATGACTGTAAGACATTTTCTTCTCCTAAATTATTCTAATGGGACTTAGTAGAGATAAAAGTAAACTGTTAAAATATTCTGCATGGGTAAATCTGCTATCAGCAGGTAATGTTCATTCACTAAGATAACATTTTTAGGGTTTGGTGCCTAGCTTCTTGAGGGCAAAAATAAACCTTTATCTGTCCTGCAGGATTATTAACAGTAAGTGATTTCCACATTAACATCAATAGCAATAATGAAGATGTCCTTTTCAATTCATCCTGGGTAACTCTGAGTGAGAACTGTTATTTGGTGAGGCCTCATTCTTTAGTAGAGTCCAAAGATAATTGGGTATTGAAAATTCCATCTAAATCAACCAAATAAATCTTTCAGTTACCAAATTAATAATTTCRTTGATGCCATCAGCCTTCGATTTTCACTCCATTAAACTCTTAAATTCATGTGAGAATGACACAGCAAACAAATTAAAATGAGTTTCTTATAAAAATGAGGATGATAAGATTATGCCTTCTAAAAAAGCAATTTAACTCCAATAAATTATTTTTAAATTATTAAATGAAGCATTGCATTAACTATAAAAGAGAAGCATAAAAGGGCATTGGCCTATGGAAAATAAGACATCTATAGACCTCTACAACCTTGGACAATTATATCTGTAATAATTGGCTCATAAAACTTTATGGCAACTTGCATAGTATTCCTTTTTCTAAGGATAGCATTTTGATCAGTGGAATGATTATGCCGTGAGGAACAGAGGCATTTTTTTTCTTAGCAGCACATGGCTAGTGTTTTCAGAAAGCCTCCTGTTGCTTTGCTCAACACACAACATCARAGAAAAGTGTTACCTGCCCATTGTGGAGCATTAAATTGCATTTATACTACATCACTCTATAGTAAGGAAGGCAGCTTAGTGTCAAGGAGGCCTGCAGGAAGAATTCAGGATACACGACAAGAAAATTCTGTAATTGTTTTCCTTACACTATGTGCTCAGTACATTGAAAGTGTGAACCTTTAATGTCAGGTTTGATATGTTCTCTCCTTTTCAGTTGTTGGTTAGCTTCTTAGAAGGCCAAAATTCTGAAGAACGTGCAAAAAAAAAAAMCAAAACAGAAAGAGATTGTAGTAACATGTTGATGGCAAATCATTGTGAATAACAGGGATTTTTATACACTTCCTGAATAAGGAATAAATGCTACTGCTGCTTGTGGTGAAATCCTATAAATAATATACAAAAAGCAATGCATGTGCGGAAGAAGTATTTCATAAATGTACTAGACTTGAAGGAATATTAGAAGTGTAAACTTCCATACAGATCAGAATCACATTTGTTACAGGAAAAGAAATTCAGCCTTTCCACTTGAAGGCTGTCTTTGCACGTGTAACTCCTCCTCGATCACGCACACCAGTAATCTCTTTAGYAGTGCTCTGTTTTCCATATTTTGTGTTCAATTCCTGAAAAAAAAAAATAGAAATATAAACTATATACTGGAGATAAATACTTTATATTCTATATGGAATCCTGACCACATAAAGGGTAAGCAAGTTTTGTCCTTCACWCCAATGAAGTCAGAGTTTCATCCTTGGACAAGAGACTAGCTGTGCAGTCAGACCTGCTCGTTCTTGGTCATAGGAGACAACAGATGTGTACAGCCACCACGACACTACAACTTCCTAATCAAAGCCTTGTGAGCACTAGMTGAATTCTTCTCAAAATCCTCTGTTTCTCTCCTCCTAGTACAATGAGCCAGTCTKCTCTGAATCCAGAATCCAGGATTCCTGCAGATTCCAGTCATTCTTACTCCTATAAGCTAAATCCCTCTGTGTTTTCCCTTTGCTCTCCATTCTGCACATTACAGCTAATTTCAAAATGAACAAGAAGCATCTAACGTGGCAACATTAGCCACAGACGTGAACTCTATCCTACAATGTGAGTGCTGTTTGTATTAATGCACCATAGGGTTAGGTATCTCTGATTTCTTTACCTTTGATTTCCCAGTGATGTCCAGAATAAATAATTGCCTTATTAAAGGACTTTTGAAGCCAGTAGAGCAAGGTAGAAAACACTGAAGTCACCAATTCAGCCTTTGATTCTGTCTGACAGAAAATTAAAAATGAATGAGGAGAAAATGAATAATAAATGTATTCATGGCCTTATTGGGATTCATGACTCTCTTGCCAACATTAAAYGAGTTCAACCAATTGTTTTTCTTAAAGGAAAATAGCATCAGAGTTGCAAACTGTTCAAATAATATCAGTGCACTTTTTCTTAGGTGTAGTGAAAAAAAAAGAAATACAAAAACCACACACCATATATTGCTTCAAAATCCTTTGATCCAATGCAAAATCCTTTGATTAAGACTTTTAGCAAAGTATTCCAAGAAAATCATCTTTTAACTTCTTACTATAATTGTGACAGTAGAACTTCTTATTAATGACTTATGAGCAAGAATTTGAAGAAAGGCTCCAGCCCTCTTCCTTGCATCAAACAGTAACTTTGCATCAGTAGAATTCTCAGGGATCTACCTCTCTACCACCCAGCGAACCCTAGGCACTTTAATAGAAAAACAGAAGTGTATTTCCCCTAGCCTTGTTTTCAAAMAACTGCAGGTTTGTGAAAAAGTCCTTCCCCAATTTCAGCTCAAATACGAAGGCTTTGGCAAAATTATAAAGGCTGTATCATCCCCAAATTAGGTCTTATAATGAAAAATGTTAGAAAATAACAATCACTGGTACTGCTGGATTATCTGTAAGRTGTAACTCTGGATTGAGTGTCTACACAGACCATAGACCAGCCCATTCCTCCAGCCTTGAACAAGACTCACTGAATGGGAGTCCTGGCTTATGGACTGACYCCTCCAAATTCGTGTTACTGCAAACTGGACAGGAATGCACTCTGTTACCCTCTCAGCAGAGCTCTACTGTGGTCTCTGCTGTACTGTTTGTCACAGGCATCCAGTTTGAGCATGACACTCTAACCACTACATTCTGAGCACAATAATCAAAACAATAATCCAACCATTTCTAACCCATCTCTGCCCACCTATCCAGACTATAAAGTTGTGACTTGGATACAAGAACATGGTAGACTAACAAGGACCAAAATCAGGAGGCATCTGCTTCTGTTTATGCTCCTCAGCTCTATCCCTTGGAGAAGCAGGAGTTAATTCACAGAGGCAATATCACGTTTGCTTTGAAAAGCACACCCTTATCTGAAGGGAGAAGGCCTCTGACAAGTAAACAGCTAAAAACTACAGACATATTTTTCTCCCTTGTGTATGCGACTCTCACCCATATGTGTATATAATGTCTGATCCACAACAGGATTCAGGTAGCACAAGGCAGCCAGTCCATTCTGCACTATGAAGCTGGCAGGTGATAAAAAGTTACAGTCGTAACTTAGCATTATAAGAAGAGCTGAGGATCCAAAGATCCTTTGAGCCCAGAATTCTTTTGCTGACAGTGACCAGCCAGTACCAGAGAGACATAAGAAAAGAAGCAGTATAGCTATCTCAGATACTCCTTCTGCATTTCTCCTCTCGCAGACAGATCAAGCTGTTCAGTTCCAGTGACAGTCTGTTCAGCGCTTCCATAATCAGCCTGGCCTACAGTTATACACGTGATCTCCCACGAGGTCTCTTCCAGGTCTGAGAAGGAAGTGATGTACTGTAAGTTACCAAAAAGTGGAGAAAACATTACCAGTATTTTCAATGCACATTTGAGAAAATGAAATAGAATAAAATGGAGCTATTTAGCCTGTGAAAAATAAGCAGCCACAAATACCATTGTGCATGATGTCAACATTACTTTGGTTACAAGAGACACAAGCACTTCTTGAAGTCTCAACTATTTCATATAGTCCACAGGATTTCATGTACCAGCCGTCTCTACTACAACCCAGTTCTTCCAGAGGTATTTCATGCTTCATTTTGCTTCTCTGCAGTGGCACAGAAGCAAGTATCCAGCAGGGCTCCCTGAAGTCCACAAGACCAAAGCATTTTTGCTGTCTTAATAATGGGATAAAAAAAAGTTTATGGCCATATAGCTGGTGACAAAACAGACTGTCCAGATTCCAGCACTGAAGCCTCAATACTACCTCCCAAGACATCCAGATCAAGTGTCTTATGTTGCCAGAAGCTGTTATAGCCGGGCTTATTCAGAAAAATCAAGGAAAAACTGCCCTCCTGTCAAGCCTGCCGTACATAAAAGTAACGCTAAATTAGCAGCAAAGAAGGAGAAAAATATGTCTGATTTTAAAAAGAAAAAGTTTTCTGAAGCTTTAAAGTGTAACAATAAACACATATTTGTAAATAAAAATATATGAAAAAGTCTTTCCTGAAAGGAGTATTTATCTTCATGGGAGAGGGCTGTTTATCTTTATTTTAAGAGTTGATTTAGTTTTTTGCTACTGGACCAAATTAATTAATAAGGTTAGTCCAGCGACTTTACTGGCTTTTTCACTGGGATAATCTTAAACCTAATGTAAATATATCTGCTGACTTCATTCACTTCTGGATGTGACCCTCTGTGCAAATCTGCAAAGGAATACAGAATGTGCCTCATTGGGGCACATTAGCTTAAATACTGTGGAAACAATACACCATTTCCAATCCATAAAATTAAACAGGAACTCATAAACTTATAAATATGTTTATTAGTCTTTTACAGACAGGCACAACCTAGTAAACATTTCAAAGTCTGCATCCCTTTAGCCCCAAGGGTGTCTTCTTTAAAGAAGTCATTGATTTTTGTCATCAAAAAACAAGTATTCAAGTAACAGTCTCAAACACAAGCTGATGGTAAAGTATCCAAGATTCCCAAAGGTGCTATCTGTAAAAGGATCATTGATTTCGACCTTTTGGGTGGATTTGTCTTTTTTTCTAGTGTTTTATTATGTGCATCAATAACAGGGAAGGAAAGAAGACAAAATGCGAGAGAGAAAATAGAACTTTTTAGAGATATGTGGTTGGACTTCTGCCAAGAAAATATTTTTACACTCAAGTATCCCCCTGCTACCTGCTCCTGAAAAACAAAACAAAACACAACAAAAAAAGTGAAACAACCCTCCCCTAGCAGTGTGATTATATAGATAAATAATTGGCTAAAATTTAGTCTGGTTATCTTTTTTTCTCATTCTTGTTAGCATTTAAAACCTCTCATGCCTAGTAAATAGGCAATAGTAAGCATATTCATATCCATTATCTTTTTTCCACGTTGAAGTATAGATCTTAATTTAGAAGGAAGAAGCTAGGATCAGATTGGATTGTCATCTACTGCTAGAGAGAATATAATGACGCTCCAGCAAAATCACAGGACATGGGGCTGAATTTCCCTTAYGCTATCTTGCATAAGGATTTTTTATACTACTTCCAATTAGTGTGTGAGGCTAAAATATGGACTTGTCTGGCTCTCCTACATCATGGCCAGGGCCAGACAAAGGCAGATATACCAACTTTGAAAGAATAGTAATCCTGTGTAATGTCTAGACCACAGGAAGAAGGTCAACACTGTTAGAAAGCTCCATCTGTTTTTCTCCACCATTGCAGATGAACAGAGCAAAGCAGGAACATGACTTCAGTGCAAGTGGGCACATACTTGGAGGGTTTTGCACAAGTAGGGGTGCTGAAAATAGAAGTCAAGTCCGCTGCAAATGTTTATTTCATCTAGTAAAATTCTGCATGTAGTGAGACAGGATTTTGTTTATCTTCCCCCCGAATACAGCCAGTGGAGGAAAGCACATGCAAAAAGTACTTTTCCTGGTGCCAGGCAGGATTTGGCAGCAGCCCAAAGCAGCAGGTAGAAGCACCGGCCTCCAGCCCTGGTGGACAGCAGAGCTCCTTCAGATGCCCAGCCCTCCCCTGGCAGCAGCAATCTGAACCTTCTCAAAACACCTGAGGCTGCATTTTTGCTGCCGTCTGTACACCATTCATGTCCCACCTTAACGAGCTTGAACCAGGAAAGGCAGATAACTTGTATTTTCTAGCTTAAACCATGCTATGTAAATATTCTGCCATCACTATTCACATGCATCTCAGGTCACGTTAGCCTTAGCTAAAGAGGATGTGCACTGTCCAAACGTGGAGTCATAAAATAGTGTATGTGATTTGCCCCATCAGGCAAGTTTCATCTGTTCTTCACTCTCTAAACAAATGCTGCATATGAAAAAAGAGAAGCATAAGCTACATYCCCAGAATCTATCTGTGCTCAAGCTGTGAAGGTTCATACTCGTGTTCCTTTCAGCTCCTACAAAGGATTTAACTAAGGGCAATTTTCCACATTACTAAGAATTCTTCTAAACAAAAAAATCCTTTCAATGAAAATGAAGAGGTTTTGAAAATGATTGCTAAGTGGATTAGGATCACTTATGGTAGCTAGCCGTTAACAAGACATCATGCACATATATAGGTTCCAGAAGGGAAGCTCATAACTGAAATGATAAAGACACTTCAAGATACACTCTAACAGAATGTTATGTTAAAGAACTCCTGTTATTTCAAGAAGAAAATTTCCTTTGGCTACCAGAGGATATTCAATATAGCTCTGCCCTGATTTGAGGGTCAGTTCCCCATATGATCTCGATCCATGTTGGAAAGAAATCGTTGTATCCTAATGTTAAGTGTTTGCACACAGTCACTTCCCTTGTGAGACAGATGTTCAGTGATAAATCAGTTTTGCTGACTATGAAGAATATTAAGCTATATCTCTCTTTTACTCTATTTCATTCTTCTTTTTAAGTGAGTATTAGATTATGAGGTTATCATTCTACCCTATAGTAATCAGGCTGCTATTTAAGTAATGTCCATGAGATCTCTAAACAATGATGCCTTCTGTGCACCAGAAACACAGCTGCTCCACTGTCCTTCCTCACTGCTATCTTCCTCACGTTTCTATGAACATGAACAACCCATCCTTACGCACCTCCCTCTACCCTGCGCATTCACAGCTCAATACGCAACTCAAGTGAGCAGAGTATGGGACCTGCTTGAATCTACCTTTTACTGCCTCAGCAGTAAAATGTCATTGCCACCACAGTATAGATTAGGGAACATAAGAAAGAATTTTATTGGGAATGTGTTTTAATTTGTACTGACATTTTTGGATGCTCCTTTATCTCACATCTACATTAGATAATCTGATGTTGCTGGAGTTTTCTCATAGCTCCCTTCCAAAGCAGAAGGAAACTGCAGAATTTAGGCAGTGGAGTAAGATACAAACATTCTCAGGGGAGAATTGTATTATGTTTGCAGCCCATCTTTTCTTTAGCAGCCCATTTGCAGCCTCACTCAAACAGCAAGTCAAGGCTTTCTCTCCAAATCTTAGCTGTAACCCTAGGCATGGGCTTGGCCTTAGCCCAGCCCCCCTGAAAACATTCATAGGGATTTTTTTTTTCCTTTCAGCCTAATCCTTCCTGTGTGATAGTTAAGGCTCTTGGAGTTTTCGGTTTGTTTTTTTTGTTTGTTTCTGATTTGGGGTCTCTTCACTTCCTGACCTTCTCCAAACGCCCTCACATTCAGGTTCCTTCTGCCTCTACATATCCGTGGTTTTTGGATGGCTTTTCATTCCCCCATTCTCCCTTTCTCATTTAAGTGCATCTCTTTTCACTCTTCTTCCTTTTTTTTTTTTTTCTCCCATTTTTTTTTCTCTTTCTGTAGAAACGCAGCCATTTAAGCTCACCATGAGATCAGCACAGCGTCTTTCACTGTCATTCAGCCATAGGGCACTGTAACCCAACTCCACATAAAGCTGCTGAAGGAGCTGAAGATTTAAGAGAGGAGACAGACCTTGGAAACCATGAAATTTGGGGCTTATGGATAGAAGCATCACATACATTTGTCTAATATATTTCTATCCTTTGCTGCCCTGCTCTGTCAGGCTCTGATAACAAAATAACTGTCTCTAGATTATGCCAGTTCCCAAAATACAACCAGCTTTTCAGAAAGGAAGCAGCATGGAGGCACTAACTTTTTAGATCGATGGCAGAGCCTGGATTCAAGACAGAATGAGCAGTAACACGGAGTGCTTAAACAGCTCTTTATAGGCTCAGGCCCACAAAACATTCTTATTTTACACAAACTTGAAACCCAGCGCCAGCAAATCCTGCGGGGAGCCACCGGGGCTGGTCTCATGCTAGCACAAGCGCCCCTCCTTCAGGGATGCTGTTATTGTTCCTGTCAGTGGGTGGCTGGAAACGCAGGGACCTGCCCAATTAGCAGGGTCCTCATGTGGCAGCGCCGGGCGCCTGTCCCAGCGCCGCTGCCTCTGACACTGGGAACAAGGGGATTCCCGCAGCGCTGGCAGCAGCTCTGCCAGAGCAGCCTCCCGGGACGCCAGCAGGTGCTAAGTGAAAGCTAAACTGGTCCCAGCTGGAAGCCACTCTCGCAGTGATGCAGGGTTGTCGCATATCCAGGGTACTTTGCTGAGCATTTAACTAGAAACACAGAAAGAATAATGCTCCTTTTATCTATTTCAGACTATCATTAATAATRAAATTAGTTTGTCTGCCTTTCTAGGTAGGTTCAACAATACTGCAAATTTAGAATAAGCTCTAACTGGAGCAATTAAATCAATTCAGTTTCCTGATTATAATAATAACGGTACAGAAATAACATGTAAAAAGTGAATTCAACACACAATTTGGTATGATGAACACCTGTGGAACCTAATGGTAATMTTAATAACATGTTTATTTATGGAAGAGGCTATGTTTTGAGATTTGGAGGGATTAGCCTCTGTTATTGCCCTTATTGTAACCAGAGATTGAATAACACACATACTATTCATACATATTTACAATGTTCCACATTTTAGAATTAAAGACTCACTCAGTGGAGAAAGAATATCATACTTTGCATTATATCTGATAAACCTGAAATCACAAACCTAGGAGCCTTCAGGAAGAGAGAGAYCTTGTCAGCTTCCTGAGGTCCAAAGAGGATGTTAGTGTAACAGAATATTGGGAATATATTCTAAGAGATAGATCCAACAGCAAGTCAAGAGTTGCCACAATTGCCTGTGCACAGGGTATTCAGTTCATTTTCCTTGGAAAGAAAAGAGAAAAAAAACTTTAATCTTTATTCTCTTTCACTGCAATTTAATACTGTGTTATAACTCTTGACWGCAAGAAGGRAAAAGCAAACACACACACACTTCACGGAGGATGAAATATTCTCAGACACTGCGGTGGGTCACATCGTCAATGTCAAACATTTAAAATTCATTCTCTCAAAATATTTCCTATTAGTACACTCTTAATGGCCTTAAGACAGTATTATTTTGTGTAGTATACATCTGTAGTGAGTTTAAAATTAAATAGTTAAGCCTTTATTCTTCCTTCCAAACACAGCCTGAACTGTACTGTCTTCTTTTAGCTCTTTTCCTAATGAAAAAGCTCCGTCTCCTGTCATTTTAAAAGATGACAATAGAAATGGGAGGCTGGAAAACAAAGGCAGACAAAATGCATTAGCAAGAATGTCTACCAAACAGTTGTTAAAATGAAAAGCTTTCCCCATAATTGAAGACTCCTGGCTGATATCTCTATGCAACAACATAAAAGAGAGGGCAAGGGCAGAGACAAAGGAAGAAGATCTTCATTAGGAGTATTGTCTGCCGCATGGTTCCTCTAAACAATAACTTTCTAAAGGATTGACATTTCCATTAAAAGGGCAGGCAGTTTTCTATGAAATGCCATTCAGTTTTAAAGGCTGAGCCTGGAAACAAATTAGAACAAGAATAACAGCTTCCAGGACCATCTTTTGGTTGGTTGGTGGGTTGGCACTTCTGGCAATACCACAGTTGCCATCAGAGCAATGTCAGAATGCCATTGTCACCAGCAAAACCCCTTATATGCATTAGGGTTTGCGTTTCACCCCACAGCCCCTTTATACTGGGAAATCAAAATGTGCATACATAAAATTTACACCCTCATTAGGCTCCTATATCCTGGCAAAGTGGCTTAAAAAAAGAGGCTTCTGGGAACAGGACTGGGAGCTCACTGTGCTAAAAATAGAACTAAAAAGAATTAATGCAAGTAACAGTAAGTAAAATAYCCATCCTCCCCCACTTTTTCCTGAAGATAAATGCACAGGCATGGACTCTAAAGAAGTAACCAATTCTTCTAACTTTGTTTCCCTGTTCCCACTTCATGTCTACACTCAATGCCACTCTGAATCTCTTAGTGCCAGCAAGAGTCTTTCAAGGGTTTTCATCATACTTAAAAGGCAGGACAGGGGAGCTCTAAATTAGCTTCCCAATCAACTTTTTAAGTAAGACTTAATAAGACTACTGACTTTTCAGGAGTCGTTTAGTGCCACTTCCCTTCCCAGTCTTGCTGTGACACTCAGCAGCGCTACAGAAGTGACTGGGCTTGCTTAAAATGCTGAATTGGAAGCTGATTTAGGTCTCTTCTTCCTACTCTGGCAATTCGCACTCACAAGGATAAGGAGAATTCAGTGAAAAAACAAAAATAACCCAGAAAAGATAGAAACCCACTAACCACCCCCAGTTAAATTTATGAAATAAAGTAACTTTTGACAATTTCACAAAGTTGCTTACTCTCTGACCTAACTTTTGAAAAAATGGAATGTTTCTTGACACTGCTAAAGAAATAGTAATATAGAAAGATTACCTTCCTTTAGATTTGCTCCCCATCTTGAGCCTTATAGGAAAATATCTGTAGTTCTGTGATCTTTTCCAAGCTTCTTGCATTATCTTGTGAGCTGTTTGCTGCAGCTCTTTTTATTAACCTTCCAGACCTTACTATTTAACCACAAATAGATTTAGGTCATGCATATTGARTTGTTTTGATGGCTGTCTAGTGTTTAATAATAAACTTTACTCCAGAAAATTAAACATTTCCAAAGCTGTGCTCTACAAGTGTGGTTTGGGAAAGAGCACCATATGATAGCTCAGATGGGTAAAGAAACCGCAGGACATTGGCAATGCTCAGTGTGGAGTCTTTCTAAGTWGAATAATTACTTAAAAATGATTTTGATAGTGATAACAGGATATAGCAGAAAATAAGGAAATAATAAACTATGAAGCAACAATTGCCAGGCAGCTGGCTATTAAGAGACAAGCACCAAATAAAATAAATAATAGAATTACAAGCTCTTAGGACCCTGAGAATCATCTTTTTCAATATCTAGTCAGCCTTCCTCATAACTTTGATAATCTGGTGTCCTTTATCGAACTTTACTGTGTAAAGGCAATGTAATA
Organism: Eudromia elegans; assembly: GCA_003342815.1. Lineage (NCBI taxonomy): Eukaryota > Metazoa > Chordata > Aves > Tinamiformes > Tinamidae > Eudromia > Eudromia elegans. The sequence goes on from PTEX01000194.1 coordinate 371,247, forward strand.
TTTATTGGTTTACAGATCAGTCCATCTTAGATTTGTTTTTCCTCCTTTCTGTTTACCACAAAAGTTTTTTAAAATTATGTATCTACCAAATGAAATATTTATGCAAGTAGGGTCCAGAGGGAGGCAATCTTGTTTTTGCAGATTGTAGTTGGTGCTTTGAGACAACTCCATGGAGTAAGTAAACATAGAATCAGAGAATTAGCTTTGTGCGTGCTTTCCTCGGGCACATGCTCCCACACACTTTTGCTCAGTATTTGAAATTTGAGATTACAGAAGAGCTAGCACCTCCGCCRAAGCCAGGAAGTGAAACAAATAAAATTTGCTGAAGAGCTGCCCAGTGATTATTATTTTGGTCCTTTATCAAAAGATAGAGGCTCTTTACCTATCTCCCCTATATAAAGCTGGTTCACCATAGCTACTTCCCCCACATCTGGTTCCACGTGTGTCCCATATGATTGTCCAGCATTTCTTTCACCTTCGCACCTTCACTCCAACTTCAGATCCCTTTCTTCTTTCCACAACAAACTACACCATTTTTCTTTCTCCACTGCTCTGGGGATTTCTCAAAATCTTTCTGTCAGTCAGATTATTGTCCAATCATCTTTCTTCTAACCTATGTAAAGTGCTATTAAACTTTGTTATTTGTTCATTCACAGATTGGTAAACTATCCAATATTTATTTTTCCCTGTGACAACAAAATCACTTGATAATACATCACTTGTTTTCCATCCTAATTCAGTAGCCCCATCTCCTCTCTGGTTTTTATGATGCCCACACAATACCATTCTAATTTACTCAAGTGGATGGATGTGGCATGCATTCAAGCAGCCTCCCTGGGAGAATTCTCATTCTCTCACATGGCCAGAAGAACAAAAGCAAGCAGCTGTTAAAAAGGTCATCAGGAAACACAAACTGCAAAAACAGCTCCACCGTTTAACCCATAGTATGCTTACCTTTCAAGTCCATCACAAGCCCTGAGGCACATCACGTCAATCTGAACTTTTCATTACCTTCATAAAATGCATACCTTTTTTCCTGCCTAAACTCTAACATTTCTTTCTTCTGAGATCCTTCTTGACTTCTATGCTCCTACTCTTTAACTAACAGCAGCATTCCCACCTTGAGACTTTTTTCTTCTGCTCAGTTTTTGGCCTTTACCTGTAGTAGCCCCAAACATGAGCCCACTGACTCACAAATGCTTTTACCTAGGTACTCGCAAACGATGTACATCAGCCAAATATATTTCTTAGTATACATTTACTAGAGTTTGGCATCCAAAAAATGAAAACAATGCAAATTAAGATCTTCATTGTGTCCACCTCATATCTAAAGAAAAAAAAAATAAGGCAGCAGTACTCAGAGGCAGTAATGAGTGCCAGTTTGCACACTATAATACTGTACCTTGCCATATGTTCAAGTAGCTTTCCTTGGAGAATTCCACCTCTCTCATATGGACAGAAGAATGAGAACAACAAACTGTTGAAAAGGTCATCTAGAAATACAAACATCCCGGATGGCATAGGTGAAAGCACAGCAAAAAGGCGGGGTGCAAAAAGATCGCGTAGGAGTACCATTCTCTAATTGGCAGCACTGAGATAGAAAGTGCACTTGTATACTGCCTTTATTAATATTAAAATGACTATTGCAAGGATACCTTACAATGTACTTGCCAACTGGTCCTTTATCTAATAGAGAGATGAAACATCTTTTCCTGTCACTGACATTCTGTTCTGAATGCTTCTCGTTTTCAGGAGTTTTTAAATAAAACTGAGTAATGCAGTGAGCACAGAAAGGCACTCTGATGTCCTGCAGGACAGTTATCTCTTCATAGGAAGTTACCTAGGAATTCGACAGTTAAAGTACACTTCCTGTCATAAGCAGGAATGAATACATTTCTTGTCTCACTGATACCCATCCAGAGATCCTCCACTCCCAGCTCCCTGTTCTACCTGTTAAAGGAACCTATAAGGAGTAACCAGGACAATATAAGAATAGATTTTGTTAGCATAGTTGGTTGAAAGTTGACCATAGCTCAATCAACAGTGTTTACTGAAAAAAAAAATACGCCTTTTCAGACAGCCTTAGCATTCAAAAAAGTGCATTGTCATAACCTGGCAGGTACTGGATAATACCAAAAACTCAAGAGTTTTGCACAGTTCTAAGATACTGTGCTGTTTGTCTAGATATGGAAAGGAAAGAATTGTGATATTGAAGGCAGAAAYATTGCAAAAAGAAAGTGCGGATGTAGACACTCAGAACCATTCTGTTAACGCATAGCCTTCCYAGGGACCACAATAGGCTGATTAGAGTCTGGACAGAGAAGGTGCACAAGAATTGCTCTCCACATTTTTTCCCTAAGGTAGATGTGACATAACTGTGAATTATAGATTCTTTTAGGGTAGCACTCACAGTGTTATTATCAACCCTAAAGCAGATGGATGCCGGAACAGGTTTAGAGTCTTCATCTTAGTACTAACAGAATTTGGTCTAGTGGCTACAGTACTAGGAAACATGGGAAAGTTTTAGCCCTACCCAAGAGCTCAAAATGTGTAGGCACACTTTATGTTTACTTTATCTGTTTAAAATAGATAATGAAGACTTGGGTAGTTCACTACGCAGTATGAAATTAGCTGCTATAATACCATGCAAGGAGAAGATAAAACAAACTTGGAAGAAAGAATCACAGAACCACCTCAGGGCAGACCACCCTCACACAGGCTGCCATAATCAAAAGGAAAATGGCAATAATTCTTCACACTTGGAGAGAGGATCGCTTAGTCCAGAGACATTCACTATTTGCAGCAACTAATCACATCATCACAAAATTGTGATGATTTAACAACCATTCTCTTAGGGAAGCTGTTTAATGCTAATTTGCTGCTCATCAGGACTGTTTTCTTTGAATTGAAAGTCTAGAAAGGCTCAGACCAAAAGCAAAGCTTAAAAATAAGCTTAAAAATCAACTGGATCATGTAGCCAACCAGAAATCTCAAAAGCTTTTCAGGAAAGCATGCTGTGATAGTTTGACAGTTCTTCTTCTGTGTTTATTTTAATACTCTTTCACAGAAGCCTTTTACCAGGGCATGGCAATTCATTTAGCAGCACCATTAACTGTTTACTAGGTCTCCTAATTGTGACAGAGAGCTTGGCTGAGCTAAAGGCACTGCAGCAGAGTCTGTTATACACCAGAGCTGAAGAGCAAATCAGCATTAGAAATACGGCTGATGCTCAAGCTGAGCATATGTCAGAAGACATCTCCCACAAGCAGAATAGGGTTCTGGGATTGGATCAGAACTGCACAATCCGAGTGGAAGCAACAGAAAGCAGGCAGTGGAAGGACACACAGACACACAAATCCTCTGAGAGAGGATTTAAAAAGAGATGACCAGTATGGATAACAATAACTGGAAAATAAAGTGTTCGTTCCCTAAGCATTTCAGAGAGATTTTGGAAGGGGAAATAGACAACCAAAGCAATGGAATTAGCCTTGGCCGAAGGTGACATTCTCCCAACATAGAGATACTAGAGTTGCCTGCCACCTTGGTCAAGGGGAAAGGCTTGTGCAGCTTTGTGTTCCAGCCACACAATGTCAAAGAGTTTGCTGAGGCCACCACATAATATAACGAATGAGAGAGACCATAAAACCACCACACTGCTGTGGAGGATGGTCCTAAGCTTATTCAGAGATCTTTGTGATTTTCTCTTTTCAGCATTAAGTTAACAGAGTCTTTCAAAAAGTGACGAGTAGACCCAAAAACTATCATCAGCCAAAACTATCAGCAAGCAGTTAGAAAGTTGAGGTGAAATCCTGGTCCACAGTGCCATGGGCCTGTGATTAATAAAGTTATGATTACAAGAACTTTTGAAAATGTTCCTAAAAATGTTTCAAATTTTGCCAACTACTTAATTACAAAAAATGGTGGTTTAGAAAGGAGCTGACTAGCTACATAGGAGCCCGGTCCCATTGGACTACTGCACATGGCAAGCTTCCTAGAAAGGTTGTGCCTACTCTCTATGCATATATACATTGCACATAAATGCACATGCACACTCCTTAGTGCATATATACATAGTTCTCTCTGGGAAGTTGTGGGGAGCAGAAGGGAAGCTTTATATCCACAGAACATAAAAAAAATGCCTTCATGCCTTGCAATCTACAAACCTGACACAGATTTTTCAGATATTTCAGATATTTTAAGATTTCTAGACATCTGACCCAAGTCCACAAAGTTCCCTGTCAAAAAAAGATCAAGAGATTTTTTTAAAGATACTTCAATTAACATGCCTAACATTTGCACTTTCAGTTAATTCACTTAATTATTGATGTGAACAAGCTTATAACTCAGAAGCTGCCAAAGTCCAACTCCAAAGGTGGCCAGGAAAGGGTCATCAGTGTGATTCATTAATAATGATAGGATGGTARTAAAATTCAAGCTCTGAAAATGCTTGGGTGCAATTTCATATTTCCTTTGCTCTTGTTTAAACCATGAAAAATGGTGTGTATCTTTGCGAGCTTCTTTTTCATCGTCTCAGTGACCTTGAAGAATTTAGTTATTGGCTGACTTTTGGTTTAGCTTTCTTCCACACTCAGCACTGAAAACACCAGAGGAACTGTACTCTTCGTTAGAGAGCAAAAGAAAGCTGACAAGAACAGTATAACAGATAGTTCACTGAATAGAAATACTACTTGAACTAAAAAAAGAGGGAAAAAGTATGCTTTTTTATATACAATATAARGAACAGTACATACATACAGTGAGTCATGATGGGCAACCTACAGAGGACCACAAATCCGACACAAGGGAAATTAGAGGGACATTGAGAAATGAAATATTAGCATGGGAAAAACAAATCACTTGGCACAGTGAAACTCACAGAAAAATCCCTCAAAGAGACAGGACAGCTGGACTCCCTGTCCTCTTGTGCACCATATCTCTATGTAAAAGAGAGCTAAAAAGATGTAGTAATAAAAACTGCTGGTTTCAGGGGCACTGGGTGACTATTGCTTTAGGCTTAACAACGCATAGTGCAAGTTGATTGCATATCAAGTTCAGGCTGTTATTCTTTCCTACCTCTTACTATCTGTTAAACTAAACCTGCAGCAGTGACCTAACACCGCACATTTTGAGAAAACTGATATGCTAAGTCTGACAAGCAGTGCCTCGCACCCCTCGTTTTTTTCCACTGTCTAAATCAACAAGTGCAAGTGGTAGCTTGGATTTTGCTACATAGTGCCAGTCACACATCTCATCCCACCTTCCACAGCTGCTGCTTGATCCTCATTTTAACACAGTATTTATGCATACGCATATGCATTTTACAAAGGGCTTATGAATATTCTTCAATTTAGGCATCAGACAACAATCAGACTTATTCGCAACCCTAAAAATAATTTTTAACTTCTGTTGGATATAAGCAGAACACTGAAATGGGGACTTYGCATATGCACAAAAAGCCTTATGAAGGCATAGTAGGAAAATTCTCATCAGCTGTGCTACAAACACAATTAAATCTGTCTTCTCCACATGTGGCTTTGGAATGGACAGCTGGTCTAGTAAAAAAATACTCCTGTATTCACTTGAAATCCACAGTGTGGAAGTTAAGAGGAGGATGGCAGGACAAGGTGGGAGGACAGAAAAACCTCTTTGATGTGGAAAAACTTAATTGCTTTTCTCAGATAAACAAATATTTATACTCCATTTCTAGCCATTTTCTAGTCATCAACCATTTGAAAAAAAAAAAAAAAAAAAAAAAAAAGACAATCAAAAATGTATCCCCTGCAGTAAAAGACACTGCCCTATTACTCTCCCACTGTACAAATTTAAACCAAAGGGCAAATAAATGTTGGCAAACAGAAATGTGATGACTAACAGTATTTTCTTTGCTACAGTAGCTGGGAGGAGAAAAAAAAAATCCCCCAGAAAGATTAAGAGGCAAACATAAAACTGATCTTGAAATTCCTATTTGTTGATGCCCCAGGGCAGGTACTTTTTCAACATTACACCTATTTTTGAAAAGTACCTGCCTGCTGGGACACCTATGCTACTGAAAACTAGCCTGTTTTCATACGCAGAAACCTTGACTCACTTGGTAAAAAATGAAATTAACCAATGCCCCCCTGATTAAAACAGGTATTAGAGACACATAAAAGGTCTCAAGAAAAACATTTATTGAAAGTATTATTTAATTTTGAGGCACTTCATACAAGTGGGAGGAAGACTGAATATATTTAAAAGGACCTGAATTTTAACCTCAGGAATGGTTCCTTATTTTATAAGCTCTCTAAATGGCAGGTCGCAAATAAAAAGGAGGCTTAAATTCTATACATCAAAGAACCAGATAACTGTTTTGCCTTAAAGGTTCCTTTTCCTTCCCCCCTCAGTAATTCTTACATTCACTGGCTATGCTTTTTATTTGTGGTACATATGTAGGCTAGAATAATACCATACTTAATGGACATAAGCTATTCTTGCAGGTATAATTAATAATTCTTAGGGAAACCTTCCTAAGATTACCTTACCCCCTGCCTATTGCTATTCTAGGCCCTAGCAGGAGGAGTCTTTTACTAATTGTGTTTATTTCAAATACATTCGATTCTTAGAGAAGCTGCTCAAGTTCTGCTTGCACTTTAAATTTGCAGATTTACTGCAAAATGCCAGGCATATTGAGATGAATCAAACTCATCTGAGCATGAATGAAATGTACTGAGAAAGTCCCTTCTGGCATCATTTCTGGGATTAGTAATTTGTGAAATTGTGGTGATGCAAGGGAACAGCATGAGAAAGCCATTTCCTTCCCCTTTGTCCAGTCTAAATGCAAATCTGAACTTTCTTGGCAGTTCATTTGCATATTAATGCGTAGAGTATTCCACTCCAGAGATCACTTTAGATTTTCTAAATTAAGTTGGGTGGGTGGGCTGAAGGAAAAGGGTCATTTTTGTCATACCAGCAGAGATATTCTTAGCTACTTCACCCAAAAAGACACAAAGCAGGCAATTATTTTACTTGCCTTATCACTATTTCAATTTGCCAACTGGCCTGCTGAGGAGATACGGGGGATGAAAGGCGATGGTTGACCAGAAGGAGGGAAATGCTTCATGTCACTGAAGAAGAACAAACATGATGAAATTAAGAAAGGGTAAGAGTGCACTCCAGTCTAATTAGCATTTCTTCCTAGTAGCTTGGGAAATGTCAGCCTCCAGTTGGTGGCAAAATAAAGATGTAATGTGAGTAATAATGAATTAAATTGTGGCTATTTGCATTGAAATGCTAAGATAATGATCTGAAATTACTATTGTAAATATTCCCCTTGACAGTTGAAAATTGGACTTAAAGCTAATAGTACTTTGGATGAACTTTAAGACATGAAATCACTTTTAATGCTTTACACTCCTTTTGGCTACGACAACGCACTTCAGAAAGTTAATTTACCTTTGTTTTGTTCAAGCTGTTTGGTAATTGATGCATACATCACAGAGGTTTTAATGAACAACTACAGGGACTATTTACCCTACTCACTAAGTATAACTGAAACACTTGATTACTACCCCTGAGCTGAATGAACCAATAGAGTCAGGCACAACAAACATTTTTTGGAGGTGACTGAGGGAGATGGCAACAGTATGGATCTACTTAAATATAAAATAAAAGCCAACATTTTCAGAAAATGCTTGAACATCTCAGATATATCCTCTTGCATTAGCTGCAGTTTTTATTTTTGCTGTTAGATTAGGAATTGCTTAGGGAGAATTTATGTCTGTACGTGTACAAATGAGAAGTACTGTCAGAGAGGGGTTAGCCGACAAAGCAGAAAAGCAGCAGATATCTTCACAGCATCTGTCGTGCAAATAGCTTTCTAGTAACAGTGCATTTAAAATGAGGGTGTATTTCCAGACTGTAGAGCCTAATTACACTGTAACATTATTTTTGCCCTAGGACATATTTTTATTTAAAAACAGATTATGTAAAACTTCTAAGCATTGCACAAAATTCTATCATGTTTAYGAAGAGTGTTTTTGCTATACTGGCACAATTAAAAGTCATGCTGAAGAATTAAAGAGTGACGAGACTTTTGGATATCTAAACTGAGAGCCCTTTGATGGTCTTGCTTCCACAAAGTATTGTCTTTGTGAAGGCATCCTGCAATGGGCATTGAAAAATGGATGCACTTCAGATAATTGTTTTTCAATTGTTGGATAAAACACATTGCTTAAAGGCTACTGAAATCCAGATTAGCAAATCTATATTCAGTCTATTAACCTCTAAATAAATAGCCAAAGCAGAATTCTGGAATATGAAATAGAAAATACTGGCCTAATAGTCCTACTATAGGCAGCTCAAGGTGCTTTGGGTGAAAATTGATATTTAGCTCTTGTTCTGGATCTGTGCAGCTCCTGCACAACCATTCCTAACTAGGTTACTGGAGACTAGAATAAAAAAGAAAGTGTAGAGTCATCTTGCATTTCACATATGCTATATTTAGGGATGTAACTAAGCAGAAACACTGTCATTAYATTTGTCATGCAGTGTCCTACTCCAGGAACAGTTAAGAACCATTTTCATTTTCAGTGAAAATTTCAGTGAATTTCAAGTGAATCACTGCATTTCTAGTCTTTCTGAGATTTTTTTATTTTAGTATTTCTTTATTATTTTTCTAAAATGGAGATAATTCCTCTMGATGCATGGGTAAAATATATTTTAATTTCTTCTGTATGGAAATGTCATTATTCAGGCAGCACAAAGACTATAGTAAAAGTTTTATCAATGACCAGATACCCCTTATTTACTATGCCCACTGCAGTGCATCCAGAATCGGATAGAAAAGTGCATGAACTCACACAGCTCAGGGGAGACAAGTGAGCATAATTCAAGGTATCTTGGAAAAATACTAGAAGAATATGCCAGTATGTGGCAAACACTAGGCATCCCCAGGCAGCCTTCCCTGTTTGTGAAACTCTAAAAATGAGACAGAACATTAGGTCTGAGAAGCAAGAAACAAAACTGAAAAAGTAACAAAGTTTCTCCTGGTATCATCTCAGTATCAAGAGTTTGTATTACGCATATACAGTTTGCAACATAAATCTCTGTAAAACATGGCTAAATTAAAGAATTTTATAATTAATTTGTCTTAAATTGTAGTTCTTTAGAGATAYATGTTAATGAGACGTATTAGGAGGTTTAGTGAAAAGTGCCATGTAAAACAAACAGTTGAATGAGAAACAGCGGTGGGCAAGATCCTGCCAAGTGTCTGGCACAAGTCCTCACCCTCTGCCCCGGGTCTCCTTCACTTTTGGCTCCTGTTCATTGACTCTGCTGCACCTTTTATACTCACCTCCATCATGGAGGAGTAGAGAAACGAGCTGCCAAGTGGCTACATCTCTACTTACAGTATTGATACAGTGAATGAAATGTTTATGTGACAGACTTGCTAAAGGTCTRACTTTTGCCAGCTCTGTTTTTATGTTTATACATTTGATCAGAAAAACACAGGGAAAATGCTGTAAATGTGAATACAAGTTTTTTTTACATACACTATTAACTCTCTTGACTTTTCTAGTGTGCCTGTTACTTTATAATTAGCAGCTCTGGACATTGCCTTGATTTTTACATGGGGGTAAAAAAAGAAAATTACTTCCTGTTATCAGTGTTATTTTTAAACAGTTTTAGTTAAGCTTTGATAAGCACCTTCCTTTCAGGTCAATGAAATGGCTGCAGGCCAGGTTCCCATCTGTGCTTAAGTTTTATTTGCTGTCTTCAAACAATTTTCTACTGCTTCTGTTCAACAGAAAAGCAGTGTAGCATGATGGCATTCTGCTAGCAGGTGGCTAAATTCAATGTCAGTGACTATCATATCTCAAAACTTTCAGTCACAGCAATACAATATACCCCATATTTCAATTTTTCACGGGACAGGGAATAAAAGCTTAGTGATAGAAATTAGCAATGCACAAGCAGAATGACAATAATTTACTAACTCCCAAGTTAACCCAAGGAAAGTAGCTCTGAGATGTCCTGGAAAAGATACTGAAAAAGTTTCTGATGAAACTAAATGTAAACAGATCATACACCTCTTTTCTCCTCTTTCCTGTCTCATTCCCATGTATGTGCTCCAGCCAAGTGAATTAATGACCTTTCTCTTTTCAGTTGAACACCAAATGTTCAATCAGAAACATTCTGAAGTCAATGAAACTACCTATATTCCTATGTTATTTTTTCCAGGGCCACACTGCAAGGAAGCAGCCCACCATCTTTGAGGAGAAGGAGGGAAGAGCTTCTTCCCTGGTTGTGGAGAATGCGAATYCAGATAAAGAAGAAAATATAGGGTGTCAAGGCTGCACACCAGATCTGGAAGACACTGCAAGTTATTCACAACAGAATGCCTGTCTACACAGCATGTCTGCAGCAAACACATACACACAACTTGGGAAACAAAGCAGAACAAGAGATGACAAGGAGAGGTTGATGGGACRCTTTGGAAGGCTGCAGACTGGCTGCCTGAAAGGCTGACCTATTTGAAATATAGGTCAGACTGCCATATGTAATGAGGTGTCGCAGTATGTTGTAAAACTGCTGGAAGAAACCACGGCTAGAGCTTTATCTCTTTCCTATTAAGAGTAAAGGTCAAGTACAAGCTCCTTCTGTTGCTCTTGGCTTTTCTGCATGAAGGCCACGGAAGGAACACGTTACTGAACACAAGTGAATTGCTCCAGGAGCACAACTTGCACCACCCTTGGGGAAGCATATTGCTAATAAAAATGGTTCAGTAGTAAGTAATTCAATTTCTTGGCAGCTCCTACTCTCATTTTCAGATGGAAGTTGACGTTTTGCGAGCTTTACGATTCAGCTCTGATCAGGAAATTAAGTCAGTTGGTTGAAAAGTAGCTGTTTGAAACCACTTTGTTCCTTCTTAAGCCTCAGCAGAGTTTCAAATCAGTGGCTGATATGAGAGATACAAATGTACCTTCTTCTCTTCTTTTCTTTTGTTTTATTTATTTATTTTTTATAAATTACTAGTGAATATCCTTCTCCATTAGCTTGCTGTTTCATCAGTCTTGCTAGGGCTTACAATTAAAGGCCTGCTTGTAGCACTGCTTACTCATGTGAGGGCTGCAGAACCTGCCCTGTGCCTCTGCTTTTCTGCTGAGAGGTTGTACGAAGCTGCTCCAAACCACTGTACTTCTGTGCTTCATCTTGATTTAGAAATAGATTCTTCAGGGGATTGACCGTGTTTATTTTCATTTTTGTCTTACATGTAAATTTGTGCAAATATAAATTTACCCAATATCAGACACTATAAAAATAGAATAGAATAGAATAGAATAGAATAGAATAGAATAGAATAGAATAGAATAGAATAGAATAGAATAGAATAATTTCAGTTTCAAAATATTATGACATGCTGATTTTGTGTGGGATTATGCTGGCTTGGGCTATAGTTCATTATGATCATTGTAATTTCTAGGTATATTAAAATGTTATTTACTTAATTATATTTTCTCTGACTCTATCTTAGAAACTTGCTGCTTTACTTTCAGTATTTTTTCCCTCATTTTGGATCTGCTAAATATCAGCCTGCTTACAGACTCATCATAAAGTGCCTATGATCACCAGCACCACCACTACTATACTACTTCTGCTGTAAACTGGTCACTGCTGTGCTGGATTAAGAGTTTGAAAGTAGAGAGTGCATCTTAGCTGTATTTGCTACATATTCATGAAGGCTAAAAGTGATACATTATTACTGCAATGAGAATGTTACTTTCAAATATTCATGGAAATGCTCCATTTTTTTTGTCTTGTCCAATAGCAAAGATTGATAGATTTTAATGGTCCCTCTTATTGATCTTGTAATTTGCACTAGTGTAGTTTATTGAGCAATTTCATTTTAAAGGGGCTTATGTACTCTATAAAACTAAAGTAAATTAGTACACTTCTTGCACTTCATAAAATCTTCAGAGGCCMAATAGCTGCCATGAAAAGTGCCTACATTTTTGTGAAATGATTGCCTTGAATATGGGAGAGTTTAGGGAATGTGTAAAGGTTTTAATATCTTGTACATAGTAGGAGCATCATAAGCACTGCATCATAAAATAAAGATTCTGAAAAGGCAAACTTTATCAGAAAGAAAGCTTAAGCAAACATAAAATAGTTTATTAAATGTTCTTCATGATAAAGTCTCAGCTACTTGATATCAATTTCACAAGAAAAAGTATATTTGTGTGTGTACAGAAAATCAGTTATACAGTTCAATATAGGCATCCCACAGCTAACCTATTTTCCAGAAGTGACATACAAAATTAGTAAAGGGAAATCAAACCATTTCATGGTACCATGAAAAGGAAAAAGTGTTTCTGATGTGTTTAACATAACTAATTAGAGTAAGACTGGCAAAAATCTGCTGCATACAGATTGATTCTTAGATTTGTATTCTTATTATTCATCCCACTATCATAATTAATAGCTGTTTTGTTGTTTCCAGAAATCTGAACATCAGCACCAATAGTGGGTGATAGGAAGTGGAAGAATCTTATCACCTAAGCCATTTCATATTCATCTTTTTGCTCACAACTAGCATTCCATGAGGTTTCAGAGATAATACTTTAAATATAATCAAAAAAAGGTAGTTATTAGTTCTGAAAAATACAAAATTGGGTCATTCTTTACTTTTATTAAAACAGAAATATCATTAAAATAAAGCTGGCCAGTTACTCTGAAAAATTGTTACATTTTCAGAAAAGCCAGAATAGATAGAGAATAAAAAAGGAACAACAGGGAAAAAGATAAGAAAGATTTTTAAAGGTATTTAAACTCTAATTTATTGAAACCAATAGAAAGTCTTTTCAATTCCGGCTTTGTCTTAGGCCTTTGGTTTGGATGAAAGTACCTTCCAGTCCTTGCAGTAGCTCACTTTGAATCTGAGTTCTGAGATTCTATTTCCAGCTCTGCTACTACTTTGCTCTGCAGTTCCAGATACAAATGTTTCCATTGCTGTGCTCAGCTTCCCCTCCTGCTTTACCAATAATGTAATTTCTGCCAATTCACAATGTACCTCAGTACACAGAAATATAAGAAGTGATTTATGGTACTTACGATATTGGGATGTAGTTATATACTGTAATTTTTAATTTGTTGGATTGACCTACAGATACATATCAGTAGTGCATTAATGGAGTGACTCAGTTATTTAAATAGGCAATGTCCAAGTCACACACTTTATGTGACAAAGAATGATGGAGTTGTTAGAATTTAAGCATTAAAATTTCAATATCAGATAATTACAGACTTTGCCAACAACCTCCAGTAAGATGTTGATGGGTATATATAATCCACCACTTGTACATAACTATACCCATATGCTTTGGAATTGATGTTTTGRCTGCGGGTATCCACATTTTGCTTTAGAACATCTATATGTTATTATACAAGTACAAATAAAAACCAAACTATTGTAGTATCTCTTGCTTCACACTTTAAAAATAAATGTGTTTTTTTTCCATTATTGTAGATGTACCTTGGATTTGTGCGTATGCAATATAGGTACATATGAACTCGGTTATTTACCACATATTTCTGATTAAAGCTTTCAAATAGATGGTAAGTACAAATACCACTACAAAAAATACACAGCATCTCTTTTGATTTCATATACCTACTCAAACAGACAACTAGGGTAGTAAGGTATAGCCTCTTCTTTTATTTACAGTTCCTATGGTTTTAACAGTACTCCAAAAATATATTATAACCTGTAAGGGAGTTTGTGAGAGCCCAGGAAAGAAAAAATAGTACCCTGAAATACATTTTGCCTCACCTAAAATTCAATATAGAATAATACTAGTAATGTCAGAGACACCTTCTCCTATGTTTCTTTGTTGGCCCCCCTTCCAGTAACACAGTCATTGACGACCAGAACCCATCAAACTCAGAATCTTCTTCCTACTATGTTACAAAGGCCCTTCTGGCCCTTCACTTAAATTTTTTGCTCCTTTGACTTGCATCTCTGTTCCTTTTACATGTCTTGCTCTCATTCCCTACCCCAGTTGTTTTGGTTTCTGCATCCCTACCTTCTTCCATCAAAAAAGCTGATAATTTTCCTTTCACAACTGAAACCTGAAGTATCCAGTAAGGCCATCAGTGGATTTCAGAAGGAGAAGATACACAGACTAACCCTGGCCAGGTATCTTCTCCCAGTCTCCAATTATCAGCAGCTAATGGGGTTCCTGATTCAGACGCTTCATAGTGCTAATAGACTTTTCCTCTACGAATACGTATAATTTTCTTTATATTCTTTGCCTCTCCAGCAATCTAGGGCAATGAATTCCATGATTTCATAATGTCCTGAGCAAATGTATAGCTGACGATAAACATGGACTTGTTATTCATTTTTGTGCAATTTATATGCATGTCACAGTTTAGAAATGCATCCTTAAATGCTTATGGGATATGCCCATTAGCCTGACTTTACAATCTAAGACATGCGAAGTGGTCTTTACACCAACTAAAACCTGTTAAGTCAGTGGAGTTTCACACGGACATATGGCTTGCTCACACAGACTGAATTACAGGTTGAGGGTTACAATTCTATTAAACAGTGTGTAATTACTTGCATGTCACACTCTTTGTTACCTCTAAACACTGAAAATATTTCCTACACTAAAAGGTTATTCACAAAGACAGTACAGCTCCTTTACCAAAAAAAAAAAAAAGTTACAAGAACGCATAGCCTATTTTAATATTTCCATTTGTCATGAAGTGACAGAGAAGTCAAAACTTCAAATTAGAAAAATAAGATAAAAATGTATATGAAGCTTCAGTAGTGCCTGGCAGTTGCATTGTGCAATTGTACTCATCAAAAGCTAAACTGACAGGTTTTTCATACTAAGTTAAAGGAAAGTATAATTATTTGTTTATATTTGCAAGTTCTAAGAATTCTATGTACGTATTTCATTTGACTACATCACAAAAGAATAATTTATTGCAACTACCTAACAAAAAGCTTCAAAACCCAGCTGTTGCAATTCCTCACTCATTTCCTTCAAAATGTCTTTTCTGTATCGCAGTAAGATCTCATCTCTCTGGCCCTGTGCTGTAAACTCACAGGCTGTAACAAGGCTCAGCCTCAGAAATGTCATACACAGTGAAAAACAGCAATGGCCACAGCCGGCCGGCATCTGCGCTCCTGCCTGAGCCGGCCCTGCGAGCTCACCGCCAGCCCCAGCCGCTGCTGCGTGCTCTGCTCCTACAGTGAGGCTCACAGGGAAAAAAGTCCTTCCCTTTTCCTCCTCTTTTCCTTACGTTTCCTTAGCATGAACATAGCACAGTAACCTGCTGTTAATAGATGAAAAGAGCGACATCTCGAACAATGCCTGTTTTACTTAACCTCCAGCATAGGACACTTTTTAAGGTTTTATGCAAAAATTACAGTTTTAAAGAACTTGCCAGTTTATTACCAAAGACAACAGGGCTGATTCGGGCACATACTCTTCTCTTAATTTAAAGATTACAGTGAATTAAAGGCAGGCAAGTGCAAGGTCACTTTAAAACTTGCTGTATAAATACTCAAGACATAACAGGGCTTATTRACTGCTTTGATGGTAAATGAAAATTATAAAAATTCTTCCAAAATGGGACATCTGCTACATTAGCTTTAGCATGCACAAGAACAGGTCTTTCCCTGCAATCCCAATGTAGCCTGGTGGGGGAGGCAGCAGATGAAGAGGAAGGAAATGGCTCCTTTCACACCATTAGAATAAAGAAGGTGAGATCAACCTTTCAGTAATTGCAAAATAAAAATTCAGAAGGAGTTTTTCAAAAGAATCTCTGCTCTTACCTAATACTCATCAAGGTCTGTAGGACCTGTTTTTGACCCAAAAATGAGAGAGAGATTGTCACAAGAGATTAAAATCTGGAGGAAGCAGAAATCAAACTGGAAAAGCTATGTACAAGCAAAATGGGTGATTACATTGGGTACTCTGATACTACAATCAGCAATATATCGTCTGGAAGATCTAAAAGGAGTTTGATTTTTATTTTCATACTAATATTATGTGTGGGTTTTTCTGTTTGCTTGCTCTGGTAACCCTAAACACAGCTTAAGCGTTTAGCTTGAGAAACATCCCTTTAAAAGCACAACTTAGTTCAGCTCTGTTTTTCAGCAGGTCTTATTCTAATAAGCAGGAGATCAAACCCTTGGTGGTGTAAAATGATGAAGTTTCAAGGAAGTTAGAAGAACTAAAACAATTTAAGACACCAGCTGAGAAGCTGGCTGCACACATGGAGCTATCACTACATTACAGAAAGACAGAAAATGACCAGTTTTTGAARGAGATGGATTCCTACTTATTCTTCATAACTGCAGTGCATTTGCACACTTTCTGACACAAGTTTAGTGTGGTCAAATAAACACTTAAGGTGGTTTCAGCATGCACAGGCACACATTGCAGATAGATGTGTCCTGCTGTACAACAAGCAGCTCTCTAACTCGCAGTGACTGGCACAGAAACAATTAATACTGACGTGCAAGGTTTTCTCACAGTGTGGGCTCTCTTAAATTATTGATACTGATTTGGAGAAAACAGAGCCATGAACAAGAGTGCAGCTGTTTCAGGGTTTTTTGGGGGAGGAARCGGTAAAAAAAGAGAAACAAACACACACCTCAATGACAGTCTATGGAGATGAAAGGTAATTTACCTTCCTCGAGCCTATGCTTTTAGAAAATATTAAGCAGTAACAACTTTGATATCATTCTCTGAGATCACAGAACAATGAAAGCACTAGGAACCCTGCTGATAAAGAATATTCATTCCGCAGCAAAAAAATAAATCATATAATTTGAAGCAGACTCCTTGTTTAATAATGCTCATGTGTGATTTCCATTTTCATATTCCAACTTCAACAGTTCCACAGACTAACTGAAGTCCTTGGTGGTGCTGGCAACCAGAAGTACATCAGCATCAGAGCAGACATGATAGTGTAATGCAAACACATTGCCAACTGATATGACTTCCCTGATTAAAAATATTACAACATAAAACAATCATTGATAGTTTACTTTTAATTTACTTTTTAATCAGCTTTATTTTAATCAGAAAATTGTATCTAGCAAAGCTCATTAAATGACATCTAGAAGGAGTGAAATGAATCCTTACTATTATGTTGATAGTTTTTATGTAAAGTTTGCAGTTAGTTTATGTCCAATGAACAAGTTATAAGCAGTGAAACCTCTTTTCAAAATACTATAAATGATAAAATACAGTCATTTCTTTAAAAGAAAACCCAAAAAACTCATTGCATTATGTTCTGCAATACTATCCAGTAAGCTGTTTATAGCATGAAAATACATTATGCTGAAATCAAAACATTATTGTCTGCATAGGGAAATGAATGACTTTATTAATCTGCACTCTGTTTTTCTTTCTAAATATTTCTGGAAAGATGSACTAATGGCCTCCATGTTTAATTTTAATTGACCTTTATGACCACAGCTTTGTATTACTTTTCATTTTACTGCTCCATGATTTCAACTGGCTGCTTTTCAAAAAAATCTCAATCTATGCTCATCTAGAGAGGCCACTAGCAAAAGATTCACTTTGGAACAGGAAGATGAATCCAGGTCTTCCATTTCCCAGAAGGCTTGGCAAACTTTTCACCTCCTTGGTTCCACCTAGTGCTGAAGGTAAAGGAGCTTAGTGGAAAGTATGAAAGGAGTCATTATTATTCTGATACTCAAAATGAAATCTTTTGCGTAGATTCCTATTGAACAGTGATGAGCAATAACTAGCATTATTTGTGGTACTGTAATGAAACAAAATCCAGAAGAAGGCTGTATGTCTTAAGTAGAAATCCATTTACATACTTAGCACAGAAAGACCTGCTGAACACAGGATGTTTAAGAGCCTGTAAATACTGTTGTTGCACAGCTACCCACTTAACCCATTCACTCCTTGATAACTGTCTTTCATATTAACATTGCATAGTTTTGATAGATGCTTCTCTGGGAGTGTTTTAGCAAACACTGATCATTTCCCAGAATTGCTGCAGGACTACTTCTGGGAGAAAACTTGAGGGATGGAGTGGGTCTCATCTATGCAGCTGAGATGGAACTACACAGAACTGAGACACTGTGTATGGAATACGCACAGAATGAAGACATACAAACATGGCCGCAGGCACTCTGYAACAGAGTTACCATTTAAAACTCCACATGTTAGTATCAATCTGGGGTTGGAGTGAGACAGTCAGTACACATGGTCAGGTACCATTTAGTGATGAGCAATACCTTTCCAAACCATGTAATTGACCATTTCTTATTATGTAGCAATAAACTAGTATGTCAAGGGAAGTATAGTGCAATGCAAAATATTTTTCACCATCTGTTTATTGCATAAATATTTTTAGCCCTCCATTAATTACCATCTGCAGGATTCCAGTTTATAGAACTTTTTGTCAAAAATCAAATAGTACACTAGAACCAATTCACCAACTCCTTGTAATATTCATAGATAATTAATATAAACTATCTTAGTATAAATAATTCTATGAACTCTTAAATCAATTGTAAATGTAATTTTAGATGTTTAGATGGGAAGAAGCAGACATACTGTTAAGCACAGGTTACTACATCACACTAAATTTCTTGCTAAAAATTGGTGAGGTACTTTTAGCCAAATAGCTTTTAGAAGGTTATTTCAGTAACAGGTTGCCCTTGAAAAGGCAAGTTATTGTAACCCTGGACTAGAATTGCTTAGTCTTTTAATGTACTTTTTCTCCCATCACTCTGACCTAATTTCAATCAAGGACGCTCTTTCCTAGCTGAAACTCAAAAGGGATTATATCATATAAAACCAACCCGCAGAGTAAAGTGAACACAGGTTTAATAAACATGACACTTTGCTTCAGACTAAAGCAGATCAGAAACCTTGTAAACATATGCACATCCATAAGGGCAATCTGTGGAGAGCAAAATACATGTTCTAATATGCCAGTTTCAGAATTTTACAAACTCAACAGTTTGTAAATTCTATTTAGTAGAGAATATTAAAAAAGGGTGTTTTTCAGAATAAAAAAATTTTCAAATGTAGTGATTTTCATGTGTAGATTCCAGCAGTAAAAGTTTTATGTAAATGAGAATCTCTAGGTCTCAGGAATTTAACCTTAAAGGCACTGTAGCAATACTTAGTCAGTTATTAAAAGATACATACTATGTATCTGTTACACACATAAATGCCTTTATAGCACAGTATTAGCTGTAAGTGTCTCTATTTCTGTGCAGAAGTGCTGCTAAAAGAGATGCTGGCATGCTTGCTCTTCCTGTTAGTGAGTGATTTTTTTGCAGAGCTTAAACCTTAGTAATGCACATGTAACCTGTCCAAGAACTTGAGCATCAATTGCATGCACTCTCATCTCATGAACATTTCATGCCGTTTCTCCCCAGTCCACCTGAAGTTTTGCCGTGATCATAGCACGCTGTTCCGACTGCATCAGATGCACCTATTTTGTGAGAGCTGAAGGAATACCCGCCAGTTTACACTACCACTCTTAAAAAAATTACTTGCAGCTTTCTAATCAGTGACAGAACCGGTTTTTGCAGTGCACATTTCCCAATGAGGACAGTACATAATGGTTCAGACCAACGCCTACTGCCCCTTCTTGTATTAGAGACCTACCGATTAGATGATTGATTCTGATTTGCAAATACTAAAGAAATCTTGTCCCTGTGAGTACACATTTATTTATCTAGTGATCTAGTGACTTATCTAGGGCACATACACATCTAATAGCAGCAAGGTTGTTATCTCACAAAAATATCACCCATATTCTTGTTTCCTCATGTGATTCCCCAAGTTGCTTCTCCTTTCTTTGTTCCAAGACACTTCTCTTGTGGAAGAGAAAGATGGGAAATATTAACTGTAAAATCTACCTTCATTATGCACAAACAGCATACACACAAATGGGCAAGGGCATACCAGTTCCTTATGCCAGAGTTGTGACTTCCATGCAGAAATTCACTGTTCCAACATTCGTCAGAAGATACTTAATCTTGATCGTATAGATGCTTTGTTTTCAATAGGCAACTAACAGATCTGAGCAGAGAACTGATCCATAGGTAATGTAAATACATAAAAGTGCAATTACATTTTGGTGAAAGAATAAAGTGCTTGCAAATGTACATATTTAAGTGACTGYGAGAAGCTCTACAGCTAACTTCATAGGGGAAAAAAGAAATCTTTTGTTAAATAATTTAAAATACCATAACTCTAGCATATTACCAGAACATTCTTGGGAATAATTGCAACATTTTACAAACCAAATGTCAAGTAAGCAGCAAGCAAATTTGCATTTTTTTAAAGGTCTAAGGAGGTCACACTCGTTCAATGGTTCTTAGGCTACATAGTTTGCCATTTGCCGCTGTGATATCCATTTTTTACAAAGCAGAGAAAGAGGTGATGGTTTCAAGCCCCTAACATCTGGATTCACTACTGTTCACGTTCCTTTTAAATGGGAAAGATTAAGCCTTAGAAAATGTATCAATAGCACACAGACATCATGAAATATTGAAATACAACTGACTAAAGGGAGTAAGCACTAAAATGACAAATGAATTTCCACATTTTATGTAGGCTCATTAACCAGACAGCTGAATGCTTGAAAGTTATTCTCACATTCTTTGTAGGTCATAAATTGAAAGGTGAGTAGAAGAAAGATGCAAAATACAAATTAAAAGAAATAAGAAAAAAAGAACTTTGGAGCAACTGGAAAACAGACATTTTGCAGCACAAGGAAGAATGTGGCAGTTTACTGTAGAATAGAAATTAGTTTTGTTCATACATTATATTTTGAGTCTGCATAAAAACACACCTTACCACCTCTGCTGTAAATGTAAGTCCTCTAAGTGTTATTGGACTTCTTAAGAAGGGAAAAAAAAGGGGATGGGGAGGAGGAAAGTAGAATGAATAGGTCCATGAAAACATTAAAACATTTCTTAAATCTCTTTCTATTTAGCCTTCTGTTTTTTCCATATAAAGTTATAATACATAGTTGTTACTGCATTGAATTTATCAGTACTCAACATCTCCTTAAGGAAGTATAACATACCTTAAATATCATGTTATTTTAGGTGTCAAGCCCATGAACACGTATATTCTTTTCTGTGAATGATTTCAGAGACAATGATGGCTCACAACGTATAATACTACAAAGTAACACAGTTTGATAACTATGGCTTTAGACACACMGGATGCTTCAAGTGAATTAATTCTGCTCTGTAATATGACTGTACAGTGGCCAAAGTCACTCCTGCAAACTTCTGCAAAACGCAAACACAAGGCTCTAGTAGCAGCATCCTGATTAACATGATGTACGAACAAAACACAGACAGATGGAAAACAGATTCTGCCTTAAGAAGAAAAAGGAAATATAAATGGTGGGKTTTTTTTGGTCACTTGGAAATGTTAAGTCATTCCTTCTTAAGCCCTTCAAATCCCTTCTTGCATGATCAATTTATTTTAAAAATACTAATTAGTTTAGGTTTTGACTATATTATGCATATAGACTTCTCTTTGCCATTACCTCCTTAAATTCTCTATTAAGGAAAATAATTGCTAATGACTTGCTTTTTACCATTACATAATTTCCAARTTTGAACTGCCCTTACTGGAATTTCATGCCTGAAAATAATAACTTAACCACAAATAAATAATTTAGGTTCTGCTTTTTTTTTTTTTTTTGAACCGATTTCTATTTTTTATTGAAGCTATTCCTCGCTACTAAATCTGCTTTCAAGAGAATCACATTAAAAAGGAACAGCGGATTGCGATAATGTTATTCTCCTGGCCTTGAAAGACTATTTAAATCTCTTCTACAACCCGATATAGCCCAAATGGAATTGGATAGCGTGTAGGGGGATTACTGCGTGGTACCCACACGCCATCCCATTAATCACACTCTAACCTTTCAAGCTGTTGGGCACCCTCTCCCCACACACTAGAGCCGGGCTTTTCAGCAGAGCAAAGGATAAGGAGCCATATGGAAGCTCGTGGTTTCTTATTTTCGCCACCCCCTGATTTTATCTCAACTGTTCTTAAGCTTTAGAAGATGGCAATCATTGTATTTCCTCAACACTGCGTATACAGGCAGCGATTGCTACGTTCAAATCTGTAGGCCTACATCCATTAAACGTTAAGCTCTCTACCCTGAGAGCTGAACTGAGCACCTCATATTAGGTGGCATCTGCCTTGCTGTCTATGCGCGGCACTGGGGGAAGCTTTCTGTAAAGATCTGCTGTCACGAGGACCATGGGAGCTGCCTTAGCGAGGCACGCGGGAGCCTGTGCCTGGCAGTGCGGCCCTTCTCCTGAAAGGGGCAGATGGCGCCTGCAGTCTCTGAAGTCAAGTCTCATCAGAACACAAAAATAGGCTTGAAAAAAATACAGCTGAAACAGAAAAATCTGAACTGTTGACGTTAAATGAAAAGTTCTGAAAATTAACCTCTACCTGTGCRTCCCTAGAGTGCTCTGTCTTCCAGGCTGGCCTCATGGCTGTGTCCCAGCTGGGGCAGAGAGCTGCGGGCAGCAGCTCCGTCCCTCCTGTCGCCMGGGCGGCCGCAGGCTTCGGCCCCTCCGCACCCGCTGCGGCGCGGCCCACCTTGCGCCTCACCCCCGGCCAGCAGAACGGCGCTGCGGACACCCCGCCGAGGCCACAAAACCCCTCATTCCGCCAGCATGGAGCTCACATCGCCCTGGGTCTCTCTCGAAASGAAGCCCAGGTTGTTTACCAAAGCGGCAGGCGCGGCCGCTCCTGCCYGACATGGCGGCGAGCACATGGTGCGCAGCAGCCAGGAACCTTCGCCAAGCGTGGCCTTGCAGCCAGGGTGAGTGCGGACCAGGGGCCATGTAGGCGGGCGAGCAGAAACAGCGGCAAAATAACACATAAATACACAGAGAGGAGCGTGTGGAGAGAAGGGAAGGAGGCCTGCGCGGCCGTTGCTCTTCCAGGAGCCGTTGTGCATGAACAAAAGCTGGGCTGCCCGCTGCTCTCTGAGGCAGCGTCCTGGTGCCAGCGCSCCTCTTTGACGAGCAGTACGTGTACCGAGCTAGTTTAGGCATAATTTGATGAAGAAAGTAGAAAAATACATGCTAAGCAAGGCTCTTCATTAGGAGAGGGGCACCTGTGGGTTGTGGCTGACACCCTAATACAGTGTTTTTGACAACAACATCCATTAATCAGGGTTTTGCCAGCTCCYGGTTCCTACATCCTGCTCAGGCAAGATTTAGAGGTGGATGTTGATTTACTCGGTGCTGTCACAGCTTACTCAAAGGTAAGGTGTGACTTCACTGAGGGAAGTTTGAGTCAAGAGGTAAATGTTCTGGAGTTCAACCACCTGCAGGCTCTGCTGGAAAYGGAGCAAGGTTTCAGGATCACAGTTTTGGACTCCTGGGGGAATTTGGGTGCTTGAGTCCTGTTTTATGAGTCTACAGCTTTCTTTGATTCTGGCCTAAGGCACTTAGGTACGACAGGAGAACTACAATTCTTTGGCTGAAACTGTTCATTTTTGCTCCTAACTACTCCTTAGAGAGAGAGTAGAGAGTTGACTGAGGAAAACTTTCCTAGTGAAATAGAAATGGGACCTGAGAAATAGAATGGGCAGCCAGCTTTTAATTTAAGCCTAACTAGTGCTTAGGTGCTGAGTRGAGTTTGATTAATAAGAAAGAGATTCAAACAATTATGAGACATGGGGTAAATGTTCTTTCACTGATTCCCTCAACCAGCTTGTTCCTGGTCATTAGTTGTAATGGTGTTTTACATGTAGATGCATTTAAATGTGTGCATAATGTCATAAAAGAGGTCTAAATCATGTGCAGTGGTCAAATTACTATTCAGAATAATGACTGCMTGTGTATCTGTTCAGCTCCAGCTTATTGCACCGAAAGGTCTAAATTCATACGTGAACAGCAAAAGCCAAGATTTTAGACAAAACCCCKTAGGAAGAAGCATTTGTAGAGCTGCTGTGGATGGGCCTTTTTTGTTTAAATAGATGGGTCAGTGACCTCCATCATCGCCGTATCTGTGCTCAGTCTTCCACTGTGCAGCATAGTCCCTTGATTGAGAAGAGCTATTAGGAAACTCAGCCAGTTGAAAAATCTGACCCTCTGAATGCTCCTAGGTACTTTATAATCAAATAAATGATCACATGTATTCTCAGCTGACAGTCTCTGTGATTGCAGAACTGCTGAATACTGCTAACKTGCCTGTGGTTCTGTAATGAATTGTTTCCTCAGTTTTTGATTTACCTTCTTTAACAAATTTGTTTTACTTTAATATGTTTCAGAGCTGTAATAAACAGCATTGCGAATTSCTCCCATAATGTTCTGACACAGACACCCTTGTTTTCAGTATTTATAGTGTTTTTAATTTTAAATTGTTACTAATGGTTTAAGTTACCACTGATGAATACATATTTCCACTTTGAACCTTTTATTAGAGGTTTCTCAAATATATACAAATGTCAGTATCTCTTTAAATACTTAATATAATTAAATACTTGAAATATTGATTTTTTCCCCCTAGTTTTGTAACAATATTTCAAAAAGCATATAAAATTTTAAAAACCATCAAGTTCAAGTTGCACTCCTGTGTTTTGAGTGATTTGGACAAATCATAGTTAACCAGAAATGTGGATTTGCTATTATCCTGTTTGTGCTACGTAGCATTAGAGCAGCCAAAAGAAGTCACAAGCTTTACTGTTGTGGCAAAGAAATGACAATACTACCCATTTAACTGGAGCATGCTGGAATTGTGAATGAAGTGTGAATCTCTACCTTTGAACTTTGTTTATCCTTTACTTTTGATTCAAAGCTGGGACAAGCAAAAATACAGTAATTATTTGGACTGTCTAGGCCAAAATGATTAAAAGTATATTAAAACCTCTTCTCTTTTGCCTGTTGAACATGATGATTTACCACTGGAAGGAGCTAGAGTAATGATATTGAATTACTGAAGAAACTAGCATAGGGCCAGAAAAATGGTTAAATAATCATGGAGAAAAGATGGGAATCAGAGTCTTACCTGAGAGAAAGGGAAAAGAATCAGTTATTTTCTGAGATGCAGAGACCTGTGATTCTGATTTAGAAACTCGTTATGTATGAAAAATGGTTCTTATGAAAAGCAACTATGATAATTTAAAAATGGAAATTATTTTTTTCTGTTAAAAAGAAATCATGTGGGTAGGAAAAGAGGGATGCTAGCAAAAAGAAAATCTCAGATAAAACAATGTTGGTATTGGGTAGCCAGGTTCCTGCATCCTACGCATGGTCTCTTACCTGTATAAGGAAGTGACTGCATCCAGTAAAATACAATCATTTTCACATAAATAATGAAAATAGATCACCATCTTCTACTTTTGGGGGTAGAGATGTCTCTAAGTTGTAACTGAAATTATATGCTCCTTAAAATACTTCATTCCTTTTGGAAACTTTTCATCTGTTTCACTTCTAAAAACATACAGTTTTAACTTCTAATCCAGAGGAAGGTATGCATGTAGCAGGAGGAGAGCTGAAAGTCTATAACAGGTTTTAATCTGTCTATTTTATTGTCAGTGCAGAAAATAGTTTATTTGAAACAGTACGATTTTAATATTTGACAGCCTGAAAATTCTGTCAGGAAGAGCAAAGCCTGATTAGTTCCAACAAAGCCTTCTTACATTCTGGCTTTTGCCAAATAATAAGACTTAAACGGTGCCACTGCTCCGGCTTTGCCTGATTGTCAGTAAGTTAGAGAAGTTCCGGCCTTGTGCATATCTGGACCGTAGACCGAGCTGAGAATTGAATAAACAGTGTTCCAAGGGCCYAGTGTAGACTTGCTCCAGCAACTTCTAATATTGCTGGCAGAACTCATGTTAGATGTCTAATTATAAGTTATCTTATCTATTTGTAAAATAACTTACATAGGTAGTTGTGTATATGGCTTTTCACATCAGAATTTCACAGCTAACATTTACTTGTTCCATCATGACTGAAATATTGATATTATATGTACGCCATTTTTCTTGCATATTCTTCCATCACAACACCTTTAATTTTTTTTTTTTTTATTTTCCTCCTGAATTTATTTTGGCCAGGAAAGTCTTGTAATATCAAGAACCGAGAAAAAACATGATCAGCACAAACTTAAAGGTCTCTTATATTTGCTTGTGTCTGTTATTAGAATGGAAGAATTATCTCTTGTTCTTATAGCATCCTTAGAGGAAAGACTCTGATGAAGAATCAGTCACACAAACTGATTACCATCCTGTCTGGTCTCATTCAAGAAACAGTGATGAGCAACATGCCTTTATCCTATCTTAATGTATGTTATTGATAATGCTGTAAAAGACACTTTGCATTGAGTGAGGAAAAGAGGATGGTGGAGAAAGCTTTATTCCTGATGATGCTAACAGTTATTAAATGATGAGACAAGCATAGGAGATGCCATGTGATTTATCTAAAACATCTTACTGTGAAGAGTGGCACGAGGGGTCTAGCCCACAGCAAGTACAGAGAGATCACCTCCTGACTTACAGGAGTCTGAAGCAAATCCTGCACACTGGAACTGCTAGTCATTCCTTCTTAATACGTATTGCTGTTTGCAACAATCTGTTTTCTGCCTTAAAACCTGGGTAACCATTTACGTATCCCTGCAGTGCAACCCACCGTTTTCCAGTTCTAGTTTCATTTGCATAGCTGATGTACAAAACGTCTACACGAGGACAGCAGGAAGACAGGGCCATTGCATCTAAAAACTCTGCTCCTGCATCAGCCTGATGCATCTTACACCAGTTTCTCCTGATTCAATCCTGCTTTCTGTATCTTGACACTTGCTCAAGCACACCATTCTGTTAAAGCTCCTCTTTTAAATTAAAGTGTTTGAGAGCTGTGACTACTATCCTATCTTTTAGTAATGAATTCCTACAATAGTTGGGATTAGTGTTATAGCTGCAGAATAATGGCTGAGGAAAAGAAAAAAGTGTATTCTTTTGGTGGTGTGACTTTATTTATTTATTTATTTATTTATTTATTTATTTATTTATTTATTTATTTATTTATTTATTTATTTATTTATTTATTTTAAGCTACTCCATTTTCCAGCTTTATCAGTTTAGTGGGATAGTTAAAACATTCACCTGGAAAAAAGATCCTCCCAGCTTTTCCTTAGACTGCTAGGGGGAAGATGGGAGTAGGAGGTGGGGAACTGGAGAGGAAAATGATTCTCTGACCCTCTGCTTCTGGTAGTCATTGGTAATATTCACCTTTACTTTCATGGAACAGAGAACTGAAACCTTTTGCATGGATGATACAATAAAAAATATGTGAAAAATAATAATTCAAAGGATAACTGTTTTAGATTGTGGAATTCATCACAGAAAGTGTCAAAATATTCTGACAAGCATATTGACAGATCTGACCTGATTGCCTCTTTGCGATTCATTTCTTTTCCTCGATAGGAGTACTCATATAAAAACCTAGCTAGCTCTGCTGTAACCAAATCCTGTGCAATATTGTGTATGTAGCTGATCCAGGACTGCAGTCTTCTTCAGGGACTGTTAACAAGGCTATAGGAATGCATTATTCTTTATATGAAGAAAAAAAAAATTGTTTCAAATAATTTCAAACATAAGGGATATTAGGGGAAAAATTGCAAGCCCTCATCTATTAATGGGGAAAAATTACATTTGAGGTTTATTTATGTAACAGTACTATTTRATGCATTGGCATTTTAAACATTTATTCAAAGCAAAATGGACAATATTGGTAAGACTACAAAGTCTGAATTAATGAACCTGAGTTTCAGTTCTAACTGTGAAGATAGATATTTAATAGTTCTACTATAAGTGTGCATTTGTATTCYTGAACTCTCCTTTTGCATGCTGTTTCATAATCCTTACTAGGCCTCGGCAGTGGAGATATTATTATGGCAAAGCTGACTGTATTATCAGAAGTATATGCATCCATTCACAGTAACTTTGAATATCATCTTCCTTTACTCATAAAATTATTGATAAAGAGGCATGACTAACAGGTTTGTTCTGTAGATTTCATCTGGAAAACTAACCTGCAGAGAAAAAGTGTGTGGTATGAATACTAGATTTTTTTCTTTTCTATTCCAAGAGCCCCAAAAAATGGAGAAAAACAAAAAAACAAATATAGTTGGAGAAGTTGCCATGCAATTGACTGACAGTACAAATAGGCAATAAAATATTGTGGATAAGAAAGCTAAGAACAGAATAACACACTTTACAAAAATTCCTAAGGCAAAATGAACCRTTCCATTTTCAGGTGTGTGGGAGAAAAGTATATGAATAATGCATTTTATCTAATATTTTTGCCATGCATTATTGAAAATATTAGTGCTGACTGCAAGTAATCACATGKTTTTTTCCATTACAATTTTGTGGTGCACTTAATATCTTCTGTTGATTCCATTAGCATGAAGATATAGTGGGTATGTTTTACAGCGCACCATATATTTTCAGAACATAGAATGACTTACAGATATTTGGGGAGATAATTCATTACAATATAAACACTTCATATTCCAATGTTTGTGGGGAGAGTTTCTTTCCCAAAAAGAATGAAGCAAAAATAAAGAGAATTCTCTAAACCCTGTTTTCATAACGGCCACAACCTGATACCACAGCTCATCAGTGCTGTGTTTTGCCTTGCATGATGCTCTTGAAAGCTCTATTGACTTTTCTACTGTATATATATATGTGTGTGTATATATATATATATATAAAATTAAACTAAGAGTGCTTCTTCACAGCTAAACCTCAAAGCAGAGCTGAAAGTTGCCCAGCTGCATCTCCCACTGCTCCTCTGTGGAGCACAGGGCAGGTGGTGGCACCGCTTACCCACTCGTTGTCCCTCGCTAGTGACATTTCTTACATGTTAGCTGGTCTACCTGCTCCTTGAGCATATGATGCTCATGACWTCACTGGTATAACTGGTTCCATGATGTTAATGTCAAAGACATTTTGCTGTATACTTCAGCACGTTAGCAGGATTTTAGGCTCTTAATAAAACAAAAAAGCTAAGAAGAACTGGCAAGTCAATTTTATAATCACTTGTAAATAAAACTTACCTGATTCATAAGCTTTGAGACACAAGTAAGTACCACTCAAAACCTTTAAGAAGGTAGTATTTCTAATAAGTTTTCCACTGTAGTTCTTTCAGGTAATGGAAAGCATATTAATTTCATTATAGTTAGGCTTTATATTTTGAGAATGTACTTGGATATCAGCAATGACTTGAACCAACTCAGAAAATAAGCATACAAGTTGCATCAGTGAGGTTCTGTAAAGCCCTGTGATCCCATTCTCATCTTGTTTCGTTGAAGACACTTATTTATTTATTTTGGTTATTTTATTGGTAGCTTTATAAACTGTAGTTTGTGCTGAACAATAAACAAGGAACGTTGTATTTTTAAACTGAAATTCATTATTGGACCCCTTTGGATAAAATGCATTGATTAATATTTTTTTTTATTACAAGTCTTATTACTTGAAAAACCCTTTTTTTATGAAAACAGTCATTCTTGTCTTTAATGTGTCTAAGACCTTGTACTTCAGTGACCTACTTTTACAATATTATTGAAAATTGAAATGCACCATGATCCATCATTTTCTCCATCTTGATTCTGTATCTAGGGAGATCAATGCTAAAACCTCCATGCAACATTAACTGTTAGATTGTTAGTTCTCTTTTTCGTTCAGGTAAGTACCTCAAAATTAAATAAACTCACCATTTTAAGCAGTGTGGAAAATGCAATTTCAGTTTGTTGAAAAGGAATAGAAACTTCCCAGAATTATTTATTACCTCTAATATTTACCTTCTTGAGCAAAGAATGACGGTTATTATTCCATCAGCCACGTTATTCTCTCTAGATTTCATTTTAAAATGTGGTGCAGTTGTTGCTTGCTCACATCCAGCAACTCCTGAAATCAAAACAGTGGCTATTGCAGATCCCCCTTTGTGGGCATCTAATMCAAAACTTGACTCAGAATCAAATGTCAGAAAAAAAGTTCTGGAAACCAAATATCCACCAGTAACCAGAGACTGATTTATTAGCTGCTGTGGAAAGGTTAATCTCTTTTGGATTGTATCAAATAAGTTTACTTTACTAGTAAGTATTTTTTGGTGATTTCTCTATAGTGAGAATTAAGTTACTGATATTTGTTATTATCAGGCTCCAATTTTATAGGTAACTAAGTATCAAAACAGAATAATCTATATTTTAAACAGAGAAAATTCAAAGATACTAGAGAGGACAGAAAAGAARTGTTCTGAAAGGGCCTGTCCTTTTAGGAAGTCTCCTAATTAAAGGTTCRAATGAAATTAACTCGGTGACCTTGAACTTCATCAAATCCTGGTTCCTCTCASACTTTTCACTCTCTGTATCCTTGCTGGTTTCTTCGTGCTCCCTGCTGCAGTCTCTCCCAGGCTGAAGAATATTGTTAGGAACAGAGTAAATCTAAATATTCCTCATCACACCTCAGTGCAGGGTTCATATGTTAAAAACTATGTCATTGCATYTTAGAAGTATAAAGGGATTAAGGAGAAATCATCCAGTTACTTTTCAAATGAGAGGGAAAGAGAGGAAGATTGCATGCATATTCATAAAAATTGTTTTCTTCAGACTTTCCTTTTTTTGCACTGTGAAATTGTTTTTATGCAAATTTAATTATTAGAAAAAAAWTAAATTTAGGAATATCTTTTATGTTAATGCACTTTCTCCCCTCTCCCACCTCCCAAAGGAAAGGCCATAGTCACTGATGCAGCCTGGTACTCTCCCTCCCCTGCTCTGCACACACTTCTGAATAGTAAAAGGACACTAGAAGGAAATAAAAGATTTCCTTTTCATTTTTTTTCCAATAAAGTGGTCATGATAATATCTAATTGAAAAGGGTTTGAGGATTGAAGCTGAGGAGATGATGAGCTTTCAAGTAAGTTGCTTTGGATTTCAAAACACAAAGGTTGCAAAGAAAAGCAATTGCTATCATATCAGCTTGACAAAAGGGAGAAAAAAATCAAGATTTTTCTCATTTTAATCTGATTATTCCTTTTATTAAGGCCTATTAAGGCCCACATCATACCTTGATAGAAAATGCAGGAATATCTGGAGGAGTAGGAAGAGGATAAAATGTCCTTTGCTAGCTACAATCTTCTTTATATTCCTGAAATTCTGGAGTCATTTTTATATCATCCATGTGTATTATGGGTCATAATTAATTCTGTTCTAGACAGGATGCAGTAGATGATTTAATAGTGACTTAATTAACACCAAATTCAAAATCAAGTAAGGTCAAATGGAAAAATAGGCTGTGTCTAAATGCAAGTGTGCAGGGGGAGAGAAGGCCTGTGGCATCCAGCATCGTTGCAGCCCCAGTCCTAGTGCTCTACAGGTCAACATAGATCCTGATGGTTTGTGGTAAGTGATTATTGTGAAAAAATGGTTTATCTTTTCAATTTTTTTTTCTAATTTGAAGAACATTTTCTCTCACCCTTGAGGAAAGACCATTGGTTGCCTTCTGGATTATCCTCTGGTGCTTTATAGTGCTATTTCAGGAGCATTTTCACCATAGTCCTAGTTGATTGACAAGATCACTTCATGTAGTGGAAAAAAATGTTGCTATTACCAGGGATATTTTGTCATGGGAAACTTCTCTGGGAATATTTTTTTCTCATTACTGTACACACAATTGGCAAAGTCTGCCTGTGCAAGATTTTCCAGCTCAGCTTTGAAAACCCGAGAGGCCTGAATAATTCAGATAATCTGTGGATAAACAAGCTGACTTTGTGGCACTTATCTAAGTTGCCAGGCCTGTGGAGGCTTTCCCGTCAAGTTCTCATTTACCAAAGAGTTATAAGATTCTTTAATGTTATATAATTCATCACTCCACTGTTCCGAATGGGCTCTAAGAGCTCAGTTCTCCTTTACAGGGTTACGTCGGTTTCAAGCCACAGCAATTCCAGTAGATTTAGCTGTGAAACGAGTGTCTCTCRGTGAAGAGTCAAGCCTTTAATATTTCATATGAATAATATATCAGTGCTGTGAGTCATAACAGCAAAAAACTCCTCAGTATAACAGCTTGGATAGAACGGTGCAGTCATCCTGGAAGGTTTCTGGTGTTGGAGGAACCATCAGTTAGTCCTAATGGTTTATGTTTTAGGGTCTTGTTGCCCTGCTGGAGCTCTGTGAAGCAGTCAAAGCCCACCTCAAGATCCAGACATAGGTTTGTCACTGCTTTGAGAAAGCTTCAGATAAAGACACAAGACTGACACAACCAGAAGCACAAGTTATTTTCTTAGAAACAAGCCAGATTTTAGAACTTTAAGCATGCAACTATGGGACTAATATGCAACCACAATTAATTATATCTGCCAGCTGGAAAAGTAAATGTTCAAATGCCAAGTTATTATAACCTATTGTACAATTGCTTGCGTAATCATAGACACCGCACATCTAAAATATCTGAAAATTTGGCCTGCAAATGTATTTGAAAAGAAGAAATCAACACATTTAAAACAAATTTATTTTAAAAGTCATACAAGATATTYAAGTTTACTAACTGTTTGCCACAGCATTAATTTAAGCCAATGCTTGGTTTCACACCTCTCTGAAAATCAGAACTGAGCAGTAAGGCAAACATTCCTTGGCAATGCCCTTGTAAACTAATTGTCATGGGTATGTATAAGGCAAAAACATTTTCTATGAATCTCATCTGCATTTTATAAATTTACCTTAGGCACTAAATAATACAGAATAAGTT
Organism: Eudromia elegans; assembly: GCA_003342815.1. Lineage (NCBI taxonomy): Eukaryota > Metazoa > Chordata > Aves > Tinamiformes > Tinamidae > Eudromia > Eudromia elegans. The sequence goes on from PTEX01000194.1 coordinate 404,043, forward strand.
AGGTAATTCATATCCATTAAAAAATTGGCCATACTCACAGTTTCCTTATTGTTTTGAGTAGTGCAAGAAGGTTGATGACTTCACTTGTTTAAAATAAAACTTGTGACAGGTCTGGGGCAACCCAGCCTGAATAATTCCATCCTTTGCTAGCTTTATAGAAGGCACATTATTTTGTAGGGCAGATTGATTCACAGTATAACCATGTTTTATTTTTAACTTTTTGAATTGTGATCTTAGTTATGGTTGTGCAGATTATCTAATTTTGCTGAGCAGCTTGTAGCCTGATCTAAACACTCTGGATCAAAGCATTCACCAGCATGAAATGCCACTCAAGACCTTTCTAGTGCATTCCTTGACTGAAAGACCAGTCAAGGTCAAGCTCTCTCTTTGAGGAGAGAAGAAGGTAATGCAGATCTTCCCAAATACAGGAAACGTTAAGGAATTGGATGCATTGGATTTAAATGTCCTGAGGAGGTCTTAATATTTTAGAGATTGTTTCCACTGATACCTGCTAAATAGAGGATCCCCCTTATTATGAGTGGGTGGTTATTTATACCAAGAAATAATCAAGCTCCTTTAATATGAATCTGAAAAAAAMCTTGTATTTATCTTGATGGGAGTAAGATTTGCTGTCAGTAGTGCAAAACTGCTCCTCTGATCCAGAACTGTGACACTCCATTCCTGCTCTTTTTCCTTATGTGTCAAAGAATATCTTTGGATAAGGGAAAGATACTGAAAAGTAGCAGATAGCCAGAATAATACACCTGTAAATATATTCTATGCAAAAAACATGTGTYAGTTCTTCCATTGCCCTCCTCAAGCATCTCAGCATGGCATATTGCACAATGTGACTAATCTATATTAGACCATTCCGTTACATCAAGGTCTCTTTTCAGAGATGCCTGGAAAGATTTGCACCCAGGGAAGGCATTCTGCATCCAAAAACCTGCCTTTGGCAGGATCTGGAGCTTTTGCAATAATGCTGGCTTACTGTGCTAGTGCTGYATTAACAAAGCACCTCACCCGCTGCCTCCCACGCTCTGTATTTAACCCAAGTACACTAAGAAAAGGTCACATCCTTTTTCCCTCTCCTTGCATGAGTTTAGCAAGCCTCTGCTTAGTGCTCTGCTCGGAGCTCCCTTCCTTCTCTGCTTCCACCTGCTTTTGCCTCTTTACCCACCCACCAYGAGTCAGTATCAGTGCCTTCACACATGACAATTTGCTCTGCTTTTGTTCTTATTTTATTTTTACTGACCCAAATACTCCCTCTACTTAATTTTGATTAGGGTGCAAAAGCTCAGAACAGAGGGGTAGTAAGTTGCAATTACTACCACACTATAAGGCTGAGCATTTCACTCTAAGAAGCTGGGAATGCTTGAGTTTATTAGAGATTATTTTGGATGCTCTCTACTTCACCCTGGCTTGTGCTTCTCATTAAGCCAAACAACTCATTCTAGCTTTTGAAAAATTACTTTCCTGTTGCTTAATGGTGTTGGTATTCTCATCTCCATTTTTAAGGCTAAATTGATACTTACAGCCTTCCAAGCATCTTTAGGTTGTCCAGAGCAATCCTTCCTAGCAGTCTTTTCTTCCTCATGGAGTTGGCTTTAATCACATACTTCCCAACTACTCCAGCCCTTATTTCCATCACCTGGAAAACTTATTAGCTGAGGTGAGCTGGAGTTCTAGCCTCTACTGAGGGRCTGGCTCATCCTGAAATATTAGTGCATTTGAAACCAATTTAGGAAATCTGTAGTTAAAAGACTAAGCAACTTTACAGATGTATTGTTACTAGCTTCATCTGTGTCTATTGGAAATCCTGTTTTCATGTGATTTGAAACTTATGTGTATTTGGAATTCTTAAAATAATCTTTTACTCACCAGAACCATGGGAGTAAGCAATAGGAAAAAAGAAAAAAAAAATTCTCAGGTGATTGGTAGTTTGTATTTGCAACCCAAATTTGCCAATGTGAGGGAGTCCAATGTCCTGGAAAGGAAGGTTTGGTGCTCTGGCGTGAGACTGGCCCCTTCCCTGCTACAGAGCACTGATCAAGCACCGATCTGGTCCTGTAACCACAGACTCAGCTCCGTTTTGCCAAATACAATTTGTGTTCATAACTTTTTTAATGCTCAAGCTCTATTAGTCTTTGTTCAGCTGACAACTGAAATAAATGCAAAATAGCATTTTGTAGGGCAACTAGAGCTGATACCTAGAGCCCTCTAGGTCTTAATGCAAGCAGGAATGGAGCTGGAGTTGCCATTACTGCATAGAGAAGCAAAATTGAAAGCAGTGAAATTAGTAAAACAATATTCTGAAATACTCTCAAAAATGGATTTGGCAAACATTTTGTTTATGCCCTGTAACTGCTGGATATAGATTTTGTATTCAAGTCTCTGTAGTGTCAAAATTCAATAAAAGTGTAAAACGTAGGACCTAGTTTAAATCTGCTTTTCTCTTTTTGCTCCTCAGTAAATAGGATTTRTCAACACTTTTTCCAGATGCACTGTTACGAATTATAATGATGGTAATGAAATAGCAAAGTTGATGCTTCATCCCAGGCTGAGCCCTGGCACAAATCTTCCGCTAATCTCTAAGCCCGCGCGTTTCTACCTATCCAAATTTCCTCAGTCTCTTTTTATTGACTCTGCTGAAATGCACATTGAGCGCTAGGACTCCCGTGCTCTTTGGCTACCTTGTGCTGTGTGAGGATTGTCATCCCGGCCCCCCACCACGTTGTGTCTCCGTGTGAGAAGGAAGAGTGAAGTTTATTGTGCTTCWCCGCCAGTGCTGGTTGTGACCTTGCGCTGAGCAAGCCGGCTGCTATGCGCGCCGTTTCCAGCACTGATTCACAGGCAACCGCCGGGGGAGTCTGTGTCTTAATGAGTGTAACCTTATGGTGTGCGGTGAGGAGGAATTCTTTTTGAGTTTTTACCAAAACAGCTAAATATGTGTCTGTTGCCTCAGCAAATGAGAGCACGGACTGTGCTTCTGAAAGGTAAACATGTTTTATAAATTATTGTAACTGAGAAATAGGTACTTTTTCCCTTATTCTTTTGCAAGCAGAAGAAATTTATTCTAAATAAAGTAAATAAGTAAGTGGAGTTTTTGCTCATCTGAACATGACAGCCGTAAGCAGAGGAATAAAGCCCCCAGCAGACAGGTCCGTTTTAGCAGCTCCCTTTTTGCACAAGAGGGCGGAAACAGTATGAGACATATAATAACTATTGAACTATCCTATAATGACTGTTGTACATTATTAATAGCAGTCACTAGTTTCCATTCATAAAGTAGCAGATGATTCGTCTCGTTTAGAAAATAGTTTGAAATACTGTTCTCAATTATTTAAACTACATCACAGCTTGCACTGGGTAGTGTGTCCAACCATTTCAGCTCAAAATGACCTTTTTGGCTGACGAGTTTCTCATAATCTTTGGAGCAAATAGGAGCAAATGTGAGGATTAGCACTTCCCCTGGTCCTGGTTATTTACCATGTAACTTCTACATCAGCAGGTTTAAAGTTGGTTGGTTTTATTATGCCAGACAAATTTGGTTACGCYTTAAAAAGTTAAACCTTCCGTCTTCTGCCGGTCAGTTATAACCATAGTCAAAGTCAGTCTGGAATTGCAGTAGGGCTACTGTACTAGTAATTTGAAAATTTCCAGTTTTATTAATGATTCCTTGGAGTATATGGGTCAATAAGCAATTATCAGTCCTGAATTACATTGCAGTTGATGGCTGGGATCCCATTATGTCAGCTGGTGCGTGACTAGGCCAGGGTTGTGCTTTCTTGCAAGTGTTAATCTTTTAAAAAGAAGTTTTTCACGATGATGAGAAATAGCATGTTAGGATTCAGATGATGGCACTTAGACACTTGAGCAATCCTTAGGATATCCTATAGCAACACAGTATTTCTCACTCCCTTGTAAAATGCCACTGCCTGTTTGCACCAGCTTGGCACAATTTTGATGAAAGCTAAATAAGGAAAAATTAACTTAAAATGAGCCCAAGGAAGAAATGATGATAGTGAACAGATGAAAACATCCCAAAGAGTAGCAGTCTTATTCAGTCAGACAGTTCATTCTAAGTCTTTTCACTGTGAATAAGCTCTTCTGTAGCAGTATCCATAATGGTTATTTCAATCATTTTCTATTGTTTTGGAAAATCTTTGTTCTAAAAGCCTGGTGGCATGACTTGGTTACYCTGTCTTTGCCACTTCTTGTGTAGATGTTCAGCAGGGCATAACACAATATGAATCTTGCTGTCCTTAGGAAACTATGTGATGCTAAGAATGTAGAAACACACCCCTTCAGCTGAAGGTGATTAGCACTTCAGATCTCCTGTTCTTCCCCGCTGGCTGACCACGTGTTCACAAAGCTGAATCAGGTGCTGCATCACAGTCCTTTCCTTCCTTACGCTATGGCATTCACTGCAGATGAAAGCCTTCCAGAAAATGTCAGCTTTCTGCCCCATGGAAATCTCTCCAGGGCTAAATCCTCCTGCGAAGGAGACAGCCTGGAAAAAATGGCACCAGAAATCAAGGGTCACCATTGCGCTGCCTGCAGCTGCAYGTACCGGGAACATTTTACTGACCTTGCCTTTTCTAAGTTGGAAATATCACATTTACTTTAAAAGGGCAATAAAGCAGAACAGGGGCAAGAAAAACACTACCAAAACCAACAGCACAGCCTGCACTTCTCTGAGCCCCAGAGAAGGGATGAGGGAATAAGCAAGGTGCCAGCAGATGTTAGTGACGTTGCTTAATGTGCCAGTGGATGGTACCTAACACAGGAATTGACACAGTTTGAAAAAATCTATATACAACAGAATAGAACAGATGGATTTGGGGTAATAGCACTAGAAGAATCTCTTATCTTTGACACAATTATCCTACATAAGCAAAATGATATCAGATCACAGTGTTGAAGGAGAAATGAAGAAAAGCAAGTTTGCATTTTCCTCTGTAATTAAAGTGCTGAAGGTGCTACTTTTTTTTTTTTTTTTTTTTTTTTTTTTTTTAACAGAAGAAGGAAAGACATGGATAAGTAAACCATTTTAGTGGAGTTCCTGAAAAACACTTTCCAAATTCATCTTCCAAGCCCTTTTCTTCTTCATGTTAAGCAGTGTTTTTCAAGGAAAACAAAAAGATTTTCTAAATAAAGGGACTCCTGTACTGTGAAAATTCTTAGTTGTCAAGTGTATCAGTTGGCATAAACATAGCAAAAAATGTACTAAAATATTTCAAATTAAGAATTGAAATTGCAAAGGGTTTTTTTTCTTTTTTCTTTTTTCTTTTTTTTTTTTTTTCTTTTTTTTTTAGTATCAGGTCTTTATACAGCTAAGTTGAGCAAATCTTTTAATTACAACTTGATGTAACTATGGATGCTGTGCAACTGAAGACCTCCTCTTGTGGGACTCATTTGCAAAACACATTGATTTCCTGTAGAAATAGGCAGCGACATGGAGTGCGTGAGCTCCCTGAGAAGGAAACCTTCACACAGCTCTGGAGTTATGCTGCATGCTCGAGGAGGACGCTGAAATGGGACCATTAGTTACCTGCTGTGATATGAAATAAATGATGATCCATTTGTGGCCTTGTACATCAAATGAAGTTGCAAAGTAGGCCCCCAAAATTATAAGCGTGGGCCTTAATTCACTCATCTCTGCTTTGATTCTGTCATCCTTGACTGAAGTAGCTTTGTGATTGTGATGGGAAATTAATGTTGGCTGATGACAGATGGTTGACAAATCTTTGTCTCACTCCAACCATGTAAAAGAGGGCTGCGTTGCCATCACTTCAGCCTGCTAGTCTTTGATTCTTAGATACCTCAGAATAATCTTTAAAAAGTTAATCTCTTATAATGAGAAGCCTTTCTCAAGGCTCAATTGCAAACTCAAAAATTCTCAAATGCAAACTATTTTGACATATCTACCCCAAATCAATTTTGTCACAGAAAAATACCCTAGCTATATGGCACTGCCCTGACTTAATTTATTGTCTTTATAGATAGCATTATTCATGTATAGCATGTGCTTTAAATGGAAGAATAATGTCTCTTCTAGTAATTGTTGTGGTAAAATGCAAGTGGACAATCTGTAACTGAAGGACACTTTGCTTGTTCCATCCCTTCTTTTTATGGCTGAGATGATGATATAATGGCAAAAGTGTCACAGTGATGTATCTGCCTGCCTGTCTCTATCACTCAGTCATGCTCTTTTTCTTCTACCTCAGTGTGTTTTTCTGCAGCAGGAGAAACTGATTTCAGTGCTGTGTCTGCATCAGACAATAATACTAACCTCTTTCGCACATTCCTACAACTTTTTAATTGTGTCCAAGCATTGAAATAATTATGAAGATTCTTCATAAACATCAGTTCAGTGAGTCTATAATCCATTTTTTCTACTCTGAGCATTAAGCTGTTCTTTAAAATAGACAATAATACCTAATACCTGCTTGAAAATCTAATGTGGTTTCAGTCCTCTGTGTGTGATGTACTTTCCACATGACAGGCACACGACAGACCTGGCGTGTATATAAATAGGAATGAAGGTGTGTGCAGTTGTTGTGCGGAAGTTTGTGGGTCACCTTTCCTGACCTGCCTCAGGAACACAAGAGAGACATTTCCACAGCTCTTGCTGCATCACCTTGGGAGAAGTAGCCTCGAGAAGATCGTGACCAGCAGAAGGAGATCACCTCAGGAGCTCCCTCAGCTTTCTGGGGTTCAGCAGCTGTTCTGGATCAAAACAGCTCTGGACCTAGAGCGAGCAATAAATCCACCTTGATTCTGTGCTGTTAAACATTGCTAGGGAAGGGGTGACCTAGGCTGCTTGTCCCTAGCAAAAACTCTCCATGTAGTTCAGAGATTCTGTGAGTTTCTGAGCTCACAAATAAACTGTTTTGCTCATCTGGGCGCCCTGTCGTGATCACGTGCAGCAGAACTGTGCAAAGAACCTCTGCCTTCTGGGCAAGCTGCTCTAGATGACCTGCTTGAACAGGTGAATTCCCTTCCAGCTTCAGCCTTTCTGGAGTTCCACCATTTCATGTGCTTGCAGTATTACTTGATACCATGTCCTAGCAGTGCAGTATTTCCCCTTCTGTAAAGCCTCAGGTGCAGCCGTGGAGTGGCAGTTGTTTGGAAGCCTGTCCTGCCCARTTTGTGTTTTAAGTGCAGACAGGGAGAAGGAATCCTTGACATTGCTGAATGTAGCAGAATTATGCTAACCAGGCAGATTTTAGCAGTGTGGACACAGTCACAAGACAGGCTGTGGAAAAGTGAATAGGAAAGGTTAAGAAATGGATGCTAGTGCCTGTGAAGGTCCCGCTATGAAACAAAGCTTCCTTCTGGTTGCTAGAATGTGGTAAATGACCTTGTTGGCACCTCCAGTCTCTTTCAATACAAATTAGAACATGTTAGCCTAAACTGAAATATCTCTTTAAGCCGTTTCAACGCAGTCTGTACGATGTGTTGTCTTGTGCATGTCTGTGCCCTTTGCTGTTACGGAGCTTCAATGTAAATGCTACTGATACTGACACACATGTTCTGTAGCTAACTCATAGGCGTCTCCCGCTCCAGCCATTGAGGAAGGGTTGCTGCAGTTGAATTCCTTCCATAACTGCTCCCCTCCCTCCCATTTCCAAGTTCAGGGAGGGATGGTAATTCATGGTCTTGTCTTGCTCTTCTTTATACGACAGGGCAATGGAGGGAAGTATCTGACTGCCCTCTTCAAACTCCCTTGGAGAACAGACACCTGTGAAAAGGGAGAGCCGGAATCTTGCTTTGTTCACGTAGCTAGTGCCCCTTCAACTAAGGACCTGGTACACAAAGTAAGCCAGCTTATATCAATATATGCTAAGGAATATAGATACATTTGGATACAGTTGTTTCCCTTTTCCATGTCCATTTCTTTCCTCTAGAAGTGGCTGGAGGTAGATCCTGTACTTCCCAGCCTATACCTGTTGCAAATAGCATGTATATAACTCTCTATTCCTACTTTATTTTAATGAACTAGCTACAAAAGGAAAATACATAGACTCTCTTACCACTCATATAAAGAGTAATAGTAATAATAATCACCCTAGCAGAAGTTGCTGCCCTTCCCAGCACTGTTCAGTTCCAAACAGTCCATTTTCTATTAATACAGAAAAAAAAGCAAATACAAAATCTGGAAGTTGAGAGGAGGAAATAAAGGAAGACTGAGTCTGAGTCATGGTGTTTATTATGAAGGGACATTATTATTGTTAGTGCCATGGGATATTTACACATATCTCACTTTCTGTGCAACACCTGTACTCTTTTCTAAGATGTATGTGCATGTGGGGCTGCCTACTTCTCGAGAACTTTTGCAGAATGAACCTTGTAACAGTTGCTTGGTTGGGAGAGAGATAAAATAGCAGCAGAGAATATCCACAGCTGTTTGGGCTGACAAATCTTGCTCCTGAGTGAGTGTGTCTGCTCCCTCTTTCTCCTCCTTGTGGAATGGCTTTATTTTATTCTTTATGATAGGATGTTGAACAGTGATGAGATAAAATATTGTTCAGTGCTAGGTGGTTCTAGCAGTTTTGGGGAGCCATGCTATCTGATCTGCAATATTTTGTGTCCAGTTTTTTTTCAGCTCTTTTCTAAGTTTTTCTTCCTCTGCCAGTACTGGCAGAGGGATCATTTTCTCATTTCTAATGGATTCTTGCAAAATTTGAGATTAAATTTAATGTGTAATGTACTTTTCCTTTTTTTTTTTTTTTTTTTTTTCCCCAAGCCAGGTGAGCTTTATAGATCTGTACTGCATTTGACTAGCTTACTGCAGTGGTAAAATATGCAAGTTTGAGGTTAACTGTAGTAAAATTTGGACCGTATTTCTACGGTCTACTATTTCTATGTTAAGATTGTAGAAATCTTGTGTAAACCAATCCAGTTTGATTGTAACAAGATATATGAGTAAGTTGTTAGTTTGAAAATTAGGTTACTTAGATAAATCCCTTAATATGGATTTATGTGAGTACAATAGCCTTAATAGTTAATACAATTACTGAAGGGTAGACTGAGCCACTTAGAATGTCTATATAAACTGTTTCTCCTGAGATAGGTGCCTAAAATAGAGCCAAATGTCTATGCAAACCATAAACCCAATAAAATCTCTACCATATATTTCTGCATGACTCCTACCTAAATCTGCATGTTTCTAAAGAGGGATTAAAATGGCTGTACTGCACAGAGCAGAGCTTTCCTCACCAGCATTTTTCATTCCACATGCAATTATTTATTTATGTGTGCATACTTTCCCCAGTATACTTCCCTTAGAATGTTTGAATTATCAATCCTGGAAATCAATAAAACACATCTGGTAAGTAAAATTTGGATGGTACCATGCTGTGATAGCTTCTGTAATACTTCCTGCATTCATTATTAATGTTTCATTATTGAATTAATAATTTAAAGTTATCTCTGATAATTTAAAAAATTCTCAGTCTGTTACTTTTTTATTATTATTGTTATTTTATTTGGATATAACTTTCTATGCTGGGATCAGTATCCTTCATATATTTTCAAACCTTTGGGGACTAATCAGAATACAATAACACTGAGAAAAAAAAGAATAGATTAATATTACCTCATATAAAGGAAAGGTAAGTTGTCTGTGAATCTCATTTAATATTTTTTCCTCTAAGCCTCTGGTTTTTCTTATATCTGTCATTTATTCTTTCTATAGTTCATTTTATAGACATGAAGTGGTTAAAAATTCAAACGTTTAATTAAAATATGACTAAATATAAGTTTCTTGTGACTAAAGATAGTAACTGTTCAAACAAGAAAATGGAGGATTTTCTATATCAGTATCAATCTCTCTTTTCAAAGAGAGATTTGTAGGTAAGTGGAAGAGCAAATTCGGTGGTGACCAGTGACATAGAAGAAAATATTCAGACTAGGAAGTTTCTAGGAAAAGGAATAGGAGAAGCCCTTTCATACAAAACAGGTTCAGAGAAACCGTGTTATGTCCTCAGGAAGTTAGATGTCATAAAATGAGTAGCTGATAAACAGTGCAACCAACTTGCTCATATTATATCCGTCATGTAAAAGAGATTCATCTGATCAAACAGTGTTGTTTTATGCATTTCGACAGACAATACTGAGCTCATTTAAACACAGAATTTTGGTAAATAAATACAAATTGTTGTTGCCTTGCATTCTTGTTACTGTAATTTTCAATTGAGAGATAACTTTGTTATCTTACAATTGGATCTGTCAAGCTAATACATATATACATTCTGTGGTGATAAATGTGTAAGCTGCTATTTTGGGATAAGAGGTTGTTTTGACCCTTTTTGTGATCTTTTTGGGGTTGTAAGCTTAACATGTCTGTATTTCTGTGCAATTGTATAGGTCCTATGTAGCATATGTTGCAATGTGCCTTATATGAGTTGGATATAAATCATGTTTCTTCTGCTCATTTAGCATATATGTGATTGTGGCCTCTTTCATGTCATAGTATGTGTTGTATAGGATACAACACATTAGGAATACTGTAATGTGTGAGATCTAATTTAAGATTTAGGACTACAGACCTGAGGAATTTTTGCTTTAATGGGAGTCACACAGGTGGAAGCTTTTGGGACATTAGTTATATCGTATTTATTGACTTAAAAATATAATCGATGAAAATCAATGCTATCAGCAATTCTCAAGAAATATCACTAATTTCTATCAAAATTGATCACAATGCACTGAATAGTAGTGCAGTACAGTAATAGCTACAGAAATAGAAATGATTCTTAAAACAATATGCTTTCATCTTTCAAAGCCTGCAAATCTTCCAGATATGTCACTTAAAGTGATATAATATGGCAGGTTGAAAGCTTTCTTTTGGAAGTGTTGTTTTTACACAATTTTTGAGTTTGTTTGGGTTTCTGGAGAAACTAAATAGGACACAAGAAACTGCCATTTCTTCAAAGAGTGTCAGTATAGTATAAAAAGCAAGACCATATGTTTTAATCCAAGAGCAAAATCCTACATGGTTTGATATGACACTGAAGAGTCTCATGGAAATTAGATATTGGTGCCTAATATTCTCATTGCCCTCCATGAAGATTGCCTGGAGACAAGTGGTCTAACAACTCTAGTGATGTGCTTTGACCTTTGGAAAACAAAGAAGAGGTAGTTCGAATTGAGATTTAGAGCTAGCATTTTAAAATGGAAGTCCATAGTGCCCTATTAAGTAAAAGACAGAGGTATTTCTGAACATATTGCTGCATAGCAGTAAGCAGTTTTCCATTTAAGGGACCCTCTGTCCCTGGATGTGCTGGAGTAGCCATGGTTTGGATCATGCTCCTGTGGTAGAAGCTGTTAATTCTCAGAGTGGGATGGAGATCATCATTCTTGTAAGGGCCTCAACCTCTAATCACTGGTGGACAGGAGAATGTGAGATACTCAACAGCTCCCTCGAGGAATTCATTTCATTGGCTTTAAGAAAGGTGAGTATCACAGCAAGCATGGGAAAGTGGTGACATGTAGTTTAGGAAGCATTATGGACATGATTTATACAGTCACTTAATTTAACAATAGAGGAGATCATAAGCAATATATTTGGTGTCTCAGACTCTGACATCAGAGCTCAACCTTGGGGCATGCCAAGATCTGAGCTGATATRACCTGGAGAAGCTTCAAGGTCTGTCTTGTTATTTGGAAACTATCAAAAAGTGGAGGTCCTATTCTCCCCAGGAGCCCTTTGATCCCTGGGCTCTTTCTTTTACTAGATGCTGGAACCAGTAGCTAGAAAGCAGCTGAAGATAGAGCTGTTATACCTCTATTTTATCTCTTCCACACACCCCTAGATATATCAGCATTTATTATTCAAAATTACTTGCCTTTGACATACTATATTCTGAAAGTATATTTATAGAAATGTTATTAAARAAGTGAATCTTTCATTGCTGAAAGTTTTCTATAATGCTATTTCCCCTTAACAATATCATAGTGGAGTGTTGGAACAGACAGCTTTATAATAAGATAGAATGTAATTGATAATGCAGACTTACTTGATAGTGAAAAATGAGACTGTCACCAGCCTCATGGAAAATCATTTTGGTAGAACAACCTTGCAAGTGAAAGAAAAGAAATAACCCCAAACAGACAACTTGTGTCTATTAAAATTAGTTCACATTCTGCTTTTCCATTCTRTGTTGGTTTAACACTTACTTCTTGATTAGTCCATCTTTGATCTCATTTGTCATTATCAAATCGTTGGACAAACTAATGTTTCTCAGAAAAGCAAATACTTTGAACTAATCAATAAAACAGACACATTCTAGGGCAGGATTCAARAATTCTATTTCTTTAGAATAATACCTTACTCCATAGATTATCCTATTTTTATATCTTGTGCTTCTCTKCTCACATGGAATATAAAGAGTTTTAAATAAATATTTCAATCTGCTTCTATCAATTAAGAAAGAATGAGTTTAGCAATAAAAGTTTTATAGGCATCATATGAAGGCTGCTAATAAAAAAGAGGAAAGATTCCTTATAGTGGTGTGTAAAGGCTTTAGACTCTGAGTAACAGCGTAAATTAAGAGAAAGTACATTGAGGGTGAATGGATAGGACATGTGTAGTAAAATAACCTGAAACTGAAAATATATTTCAAAAGAGGCAGAGACAGTCCCATGATATGCTTGTTTCTGYACCATCAAAGTTAATGCATCGAGCTCTATCCATCTATATCCATTTTAAGATGGACCTGAGGAACAAATGAGGAATAAATATGCTCCAGAGGAATTTCTGCATTAGCAAAAGCCATCTATGCAGATTTGAAAATGGACCTGAGAAGTGAATGAGGAATAAATGTGCTCTAGAGAAATTCCTGCATTAGCAAAACTAAGTGATGTACTCAGCCTTTTCTGCCTCTAATTTTCGTGATTTGGTGATAGATCTGTAATTATGCTGCTGATCCTTAAAATGCTTTCTGATGAAATAACATATAATTCAGAATGAGCTAGACTTTCCTAGAGATTTTTTTTTTTTTTTTAACACACACATAGAAGAGCTAACACCTGAAAKATATTCTTTCTTACCCTCAGGAGCAAACTTTATACTTGAAATGATATTCAAGATTTCCTTCTGAGGGAGGACATGTCATTTATAAGGACTAGTACCTATTAAAAATAAATAAATAAAAGCATAGCACAAATAATGCATTTAAAATTTGTCTSCATTTAAAATTCAACTTTGCTAAACAGCATTAGCTGGAATTAAAATGTAGGAATGTAGCTCCCCATGGAACAGTATTTTTCAGTATAGGCTTCTYTTGTTGAGCATGAGCATGCAAACCTTCTTGCAGAAAGGCCTCAGCAGAGATGCTCTGCCAGGGCTATCAGTCATAGGAGCTTCCCCCATTTGCTCCCTTCTGTCGTTAAGCCTGTGCAGCTCCTCTGGGCAGCATTGTGCTGTGGCCTCTAGCACCATCACTGTCCCCTGGGCTACATCCCCATGGCTTTGCTTGTCGTCTGCTGACACTAATGGCATTGCAAGGATAGGGACCCAGCAAGGAGAGAYGATGTTCTGTTGTTCTCTGCATAGTTGGATCGTTCACGTGAGCAGTTCCCAGGTTCCATCCCTCATTACCCTTCTCACCTGGCTCAGGACGTGGGAGCTTGCACACTGCTAGAGAAGAAATGTTGAATGGATAAAATTTGGAATATTTCCTGACAGAACTGCCCTTATTTCAGAGGAACTGTCAGTTTGCTAACCCATGAAAGTCACCTTTTTGGGAATTTCCACAAGTCTAGAAGTAGCTTCTCTACACTTTATTGGAGCAAATGAAGCAACAGCACCAAATACTCAATGAATGTGTATGTGTGAAAATTACTTCAATATCTTGTCCAAGCATTCTGCATGTAATGCCTTTCTGAGTGGAGCAAGGTTCAGTCCACATATCAGATTTACAACATAAACCTCCATATTTTATGTTTAATAATTCTGTAATAATACCTATTGCTAACACTGTCTACTGTCTGACACACTGACTGAAAATTCATTATATTTTAAAATGAAGTTAAATAGCTAAACTATTCCTACAATAAAGACAAAGGGGAAAGAGTCTTTCTGGTTTTACATCAGCTTCATTTAATTTAAAAAGACCGAATTTTGCAGGATTTARCCATGTAGACAAATATCAGTTGCTGTGTTTTGCAAGTGACTTTGACAGAACAAAGATGTTAACTTCATAAAAGGGCTGTTAGGCATGCACAGTGGCAAATTTTCATAGTATTTTTATTAACGATAAATGATTTCAAAGCTATCATGACCTGAAATAACATTATAATACTGCTGCAATCTTTGTGCAGCCTGTCATTGAAAATAGGCCAGATTAATGCYTATCTAGATTTCTGTTAAAATGTATAGTTGTTTTTTAACAATTTTTTGGCTGGCTTGCAAAGAAGAGGGCAACAGAGTTTTAGAGGGCTGATATTGTTAGAGAAAGAATATAATTCCTGGAACTGGATGCCAACCTAGACTATGAGATACTTAGACTCAGCTTCTTCTTGCTGTGCTGCTGGCTCCTAATGATTGGAGTAAGCTTTCAGAGACAGGTTTTTCAACAGKTTTTTTTGGGAGATATTAGTGGTATTGAAAAATATCTTGGTAGCTAACTGCAGTAGGAGTTAATATTTAAAACGAAATCAGGTTCTGACAGTGGGACTTGAGCAGAATTTAAGGACCACAATCCAAAATCATGGTCCTATGAACTTCTCCTTATATGGTTCCCAGCAGGGTAGGTGAGTTACTGACATGGCATCTCTAGATAATTTTTCCTTTGTACTTTTCTAAAGTTCTGGTCCTAGAACAGCTACTGTTATATCATACATTGGCATGATTGAAAAATCTGTATCTTGATCGGTCACGTTTCAGTTTTACRCATCCAGGAATGAGGCATTTCCCTATCTCTGGGCCCGCAGAGGCTGCATGGAGCGGGGCAGTTCTGAGCAGGCCCAGCAGACGTGGTGCGTCAAGGTGGGTCACCCAGAACTGCTGCTCTGTGCACAGCAACTGTGGTTTCCATAGCCAGAGCCTGCCGCACCCCGAGGGTCACGGAGCCGCCATGCAGCACGAGGGGCAAAGGGGAAGCGGGAGAGGAGGGTCGCTCATCGCCAGGTTCAGCAAAGATATTCCCCTGTATAAAGCAGCCCCACACCAATAAATAAATAAAAAACAGGGAGAGACCATTTGCTTAGCTTTAACTGGATAAAAGAGGGCCTTGTTTCCCTATATAAGTGACTGCATCTGTATAATTGTCTATAGAAGCTAATTGTGTGTATTTTACGTTGAAAATAAATAATGAATGCCATTTCACAAATATCATAGAATGATTAAGGTTGGAAGGGACCTCTAGAGGTCATCTGGTCCAACCTAGATTGGTTCCAAGMCAAAAGAATCATTTTATGATCACTTTTACTGTTTAATAATCTGTAAGCAAATGTATTTTTTTTGGTTCCTCCTCCATAATACTGTTTTTTGGGGTCCAATCAGGTTAACTGGGCTACGAGGAATTATGAACATGACTAGAGACAATGTTTTGCCCATGTATTTCAGACTGTAAAATATTCCTCTCTTCCCAAACCTCCTTATGGCAGGATATAAAATTGAAAATTAACAACAAACCATTCATTTGGAATGAGTGGTCCTCTAGAGGCATAATGGTTATAAATGATATGATAACACAGGAACATTTTTACTCATTTGCTGAGGTTGTGAAAAAATACAATTTACCTGACAGTCATTTAAAAATACCTTCTGTTGAACTGATGAATTATAGAATCTTTCTCAGATTTAATCACCCCAGATGAGGACTCTGAATTGCCTTTCCATTCACAAAATGAACAGCTTATCCCATCCAGCACATTTGGGGCTGATGTATTGCTACTCAGTCTTCACAGATTCAAAGACTAGAGTGGAATTTTATATTTTTTAGCTCTTCCCTCCAAATATTTAATTTAGAAATAGTCCTTGCCAGCTGCACACACTCCTTAATCGCTCTGAGCCCTGGTACAGTTCAAAAATGTAAATAGCAAAGAGGAGGAAGGGAATGAAAGCAGAGAAGGAGAGCAAGCAGAGCTTCTAGCACAAATGAATAGTCAGCTCTTGAGATAGTTGGGGCAGGGAGTACGATCCTTATTGCTCATCGTGAGTTATTGTTTATGTGCCTGCTTTATGACTATGAATCTTATATCCATACTGCCTACGGATACTACCTCTCTTGATCGTGCCTCGGCTGGCATCCGGTGTGCACGATACAGGAATTTTAATCCATGCAGATGTTTTAGTCCAACCTTTTATTGGGCAACCTACTCGATAGTGTACATCATGGAACACTGCAAGATAGTTTTCACTTGCCTAATACTCTTTGTCTTAACCCTTTACAGAAAATGCAAGTGTTAAGCCCCAGATTTACAAAAGAGGCTGCTTAGACACAGTAGCAGTTAATGGCTCAACAGTGTGTGAGAGCACACCTAAACAAGGGAATATTGATTTAAATTTTGGAATAGTTCTGTGCTTGCCTGTTGATCTGTATCTATACAAATGATTACATTTGGAACTGAGAATGCTGGGGAGTCAAGTTTAGAGAAATATCTWGTAATAATATCAAATCTAGAGGTGCAGTGTAAACAGAATTTTGAATCATAKGATTTCWCAGTYTCTAGTTATTATGGTTAATTGGGAATTGACTGTAGCTAGTTCATCTTTGTAACATCAAAGGCTGGAGGAGATTTTTACTGTTAGCTTTTCCCACCTGTTCTTTAAATAGGAAGCATCATTCATCAGATGCACAGATTTCTCATATACTTGCCTTTAAGTGAACAATCCACATGATCAAACAAATATTTTTAGCAGGTCTAAGTCCTCTTAACCTATTTAGCACATGTTAAAGAATTTATTATTTTCTTCACTTCTCACTTCTCTCCCCAATTCTTTTCATTTTATATTTTAAGTGTTTAATCATCTCTGGCAGAATTACYACTTTTGTCACAAGCTTTCACATTCTGGCAGTGTTACTTATATTCCTTGGATGGAGCCTATGTGCACTCGTTGCTTCTATTTTTTCTTTTCATTGCTAATGGATAAGTGTTTTTTCAAAATGACTTTGTTTTATTTTGATATAAATAAATGAAATTACCACTAAGGAAGTTCTGACAGGATCTAAGTAGCCTAAAATTCCATTAAAATGTACCRATGTTTCAAGCAGATTAGATCTTGACAAAAAAACAAATCAAATTATATTCTCTGTTTTCTTTGGGGAACCAAAAGCCACTGAAGTGTAAAAGTCTAATTAATTATATACTATGCTAGTAAATTTAAAATCAAGAATTCTTGTGGTTTAGCTTTGCCATGCCATGAGTATGTTTGCAGCTGACTATGGCAACAAGATTATAACAGCTATAGAGGTGGGAAAATACAAGTATATCACAGAATTGCAGGATAGCTGAAGCTAGAAGGGAMCTATGGAGATCTTCTAGCCCAATGCCCTTCCCCAAACAGGTTGTACAGAGAAGGTTTCCTGGGACCATGTCCAGTTGGACAGTCTTTTATTTTTCCTTGAGAGATTGCTGTGCCATATGAACAGCCTGCCCTGCTTTATTTTTGGTGGGATGAGATGTGCTGTACAGCTGTGCGACATATGGGTGAAATATAAGTAGAAATGATTCTTGAAGTTGCATCACCTCTTTTGCTTGTGGAATCCACTCTCCTGACCACACTGTTCTCCCATGTACYTAGCTTGGCTGATGAAAAGGGGTGATAGAACCTGGATTTCTTWCCTAACCTGTTCTCTCTGCCTTTTTCTTCACTTTTACAGATAATAGTGGTTAAATACTATGAGCTTTCACTTAAAATCTTCGCAGAGTAAGAAATCCAGTCTGAACATACACTACAGTCCRTTTGCGTGGCCACACAAGAGTTGGGAGCAATCTGTGTCATTGAGAAGAGCTATGAGGCAAAAATGAATTCTTATCTGTCATCCAGAAAGAATCTGAGATACTGATCCAAATAGTCATATGTAAGCTTCCCTGTAGCCATGCAACACAGAGTGTTTCTGGAATGCAGTAGCATACATTTCTGTCTCATAGAAAGAAACCCAGAATCAAAGACTCACTCGTAATAATAGCATGTGGTAAAATATTTATTTATACTTGCCCAGAGTAATATGTTAGGCACTCTAGAAGATGAAGACTTTTCTTTGGGTTTGTGGTGCTAAGTGTTGTTTGAGAGAGAATATCTAGTAATATATCGAATTGAAGTCTCACTCTCACCAAAGATACATAAAGAATAGAAATGTAGGACATACTGCACAACCTGAAATGAACACGCTGCAAGGGTAGAAAGCAAAAGTCCATTATAAGAAACTGAAACTCTATTTTTCAATATACTTGTGTCATATCATATAATTTTTAATCAAAATCTCAAAAGTGAAGGAGGCTTTAATGTGGAGTCATAAATCAGATTCTTGCACCTCATYGGGAGACCTTGTAGAAATTGAATCAGGCCACACAGAAGATAGTAACACATTATACAGAGRAAGAAATCAGCTCTGCCTTTTGTTTCCAATGGTGACATTTTGAGAAGGTTCACAATTTCATATCTGATAGGAAGGAGAAGATAAAAGTCTGTAATTGCATCCTACATCTCTTAGTGACACAAACTATATAAAAAAAGGCCAATATAGAGTCTTATCTGCAAAGCTGATATTTTAACATGAAAAATCAGACGCTCGGACACAATGAAGTTCTATTCTGAAGTACAGCTACAAGTGGCAGAACGCTGTTCCTCACAATGATGTTGTGCCCGATATCTTTTAAACAGCAACTGCTCTTAGTAGAGTAGCACCAGGAATTCTTTTCACAAGCTAAAAGGAGTTGACAAGAAGTTACAGCAGTTAAAAGAGAAATAATACGTTTATAATAAAAACACTGTATACAGTGTATTGAATGTTTGGAAATGCTTAAAACAAAGCCAGTAGCATATTAYACCACTAATATCACCAGTATCAATTCTTATCTCTACATAAGAGACAAAGGGAAGAAGCACAGGGAAAGGAATAAACTTGCCTGAATGGATCCAAAAGTAGAAAAGCCATCTTCAGTGTCTCAGTGGGATATTACTCCATCARTTTTTGTAGCAATGGAGGAACACTCTGGATTGGTGCAGGGATGGTAGACTTGGTTCTGTAAAGTGCAAGGTGACTTTAAGAGGAGTCATACTTCCATCCTTTTCTCAGAAAATTAGAGGTGATTTCCTTTGGATAAAAGAAAGTCTAGTCAGAAATGGGGCAAAAACAGTGGCAAAAAGGGAAAATTTTGAGCAATCTAGTATGCCTGATAGTGAAGGAAGAGTCTTACTAGATGTTCTCAATATTGCAATTTATGACAAGTCTATTGTTAGAAAAGTAAAATTATGGTTGTYTTTCTGTGTATTACTATTTTTTCTTATTCTGCCTGTGTCTGGTGAAAGCATTCAGCTCATGCATCAGGGTTCACTCCCCACTCTGTCTTCACCTAACTCCCATCGGAGCACTGTGTGCCAGAGCAGCAGTATATCACACTGCTGCAGGAGTGCCTCTGCATTCATTACCTTGAGATTTCTTCTTTATATGAAGAAGATACTGCTATAAATTCTGCTGCAAGAAAATACATGAAGATAGATGGAAATGCAATGAAAAACTCAATCAGAACTACTGGAGAGCTAAACTTGAAAGTAGTAAAGATCAAAAAAAAGATCTCTTTTGTTTTTCTTTTTTTTTTAGATCACAGCATTAAAACTGTTAAGTAAGGATCCTTAATTTACAGTAAATTTTTTWAAATATATATATATAAAGATAATATTTAAAGTAGCTCAGGAGGATGTTCTAATAAAAAATATCTTCCGATTTCTTGAAAGTTTTCTTCAAAACAGTAAGAAAATAACAATGGGAGAGTCATCGAAAAACCAACTAGATGTTTAGCTAAAAACTATATGAATGCAGAAGGCAGGAGTTTTACACAATTCAGTGAAACATCTCCCACAGGAAGTTTTCTGTCCTGTGAGATGAAATGCACTGAATGCATTCTGAAATCCTTCAGTCTTTCTTTAGTATAAATGAGAATCCTACAGCACTGGGGCTTTGTAGGAAAGCAAAAGTGAGTTGGAATAGCAGTAGACATGTCCAACAGCTAAAATATTATGAAGACAGTCAAAGAGAAAGATAGGAACACTAGACCTGCAGGGTGATGGAAATACCAGRAAATGGTAAATAGTATCTTTCGCCTAGGGCTTTGCTATACCTGAGGATATATCATAGGCAAAGACCTCATTGTGGACCAAACTTAAAGCTCTCTGAATAGAGAACATTTCAGCACTTCTAGCTAGCAGATATGGAGAGCCCTTTGATGTCATGAGTTTAAAACTTAGGGGAGTAAGGTCTTAATTTACCAAAGTTATCTTTCCTAGCTACCAGACCCTGTTTGGCTTGCCTGGCAGTTCCTTAGGAAATCTTGGCTTGTTACTTCATAAATAATCATTTGCTTTAACTGGTTTATTCGAGATCTAAACACTCTCAGAAAGAAGGGATTTGCTGGCCTGAATGTTAATGTTGTGTATACTTGAAGCAGAAAAGCTGCATTTAGTTCAGCGGTATCAGAGTGTAGGTACTGAAGCAGAAGGTAGAAGCAGCATGTGCACCCATGGAGAATACAGTGCTTTTGCAAACAGTGTCATATTTTTTTGAAAAATACATCTGTTTTGCTCAATTGACACTCCATGATACTGCAATTATGAGCCATATGTGAGCATGGTAATTTGGGAAGATAAATTAACATTTTAAAATCAAGACTTGGTGATGTTTATATCACTGTGAGCCAGATTCCATGAAGATGAAAGGGAGCTCCCTTGCTTTTAGGACAGGATTTTGTCCTGACTACCATTAGGTACATTAAAAGAACTGTGCAGGGGTTGTGCTGCAACACAGATCCCCAGAAGGAATCCTGGCAAATTCAGAGCTCGTGTTCACAGCTGGCCTCCAAGCTGGGTTTGAAGCAGAGCAGGTTTCTCCTGCCAGTGCAGCCGCAGATCAGGCTCCCTCCCTACTTCTTTTCAGGCATTAAGGTGCAATCATAGTCTCCCGTATGTCAAAGTCAAAATTCTGTCATCAATTCCCCGCAGAGTTCCTATGGTCAATTCAAGTTGGACCTGACAAGTGAAGTATCAAGCATCAGATGTAAATAACATTATATGAGATAATTACTAATAATTTAATAATTATTTAATCTCTGAATTGCTGATGCTGTAATAAAATTAGTAAGTTGACTAGTGCCTACTCCTTTCTACATATAAAAAGCAATTTTGATAATTTTCACGATGGACTGAAAGGAACTTGAGACATTGATTGCAAAGAAAGTTTATCAGGAACTTTTGTGGTTGTATTTGTTAAAGCTAGAAGTAGTAATAGTTAAGAAAAACTTCCATGAAACAGGGTGTTTTTATCCAGCCAGCTCGACTGGCGTGTTCTCCATAAGCAGAACTATATGTGTGGGTTACTTGACAGTGCCCTGAGCCTCCAGGTGCATTGGAGCTGTGAGAGGAGTCAGTCTTTCAGCTGGCTTAGCTGTTCGAAATGCAAGATTTTAATATCTCCTTTTATTAGACTATGTGAAGGCCAAGCCTTGCAAGCAGCCACACTGACCTCAGTAATTGTGTGATTTATGTTTGTAATGAGAGGTGCAAAAAATAGTGCTTCTTAAATTTGTACTGCTTGTTTTTAAACAACATAGCTGGAAAAGATTAACCAGTGCATACCAGATTGACAGAAAAGTGCCCCGCATGTCAAAGGTGTTGAGTAGAGTAGAAAATTTAGCTCTCCATTTGCTTTTTATGACTTGCTATGTGCTCTGTTAGAATTTTGGAAGTTTGAATCAGGTAATTGTGTGTTTATTTCAAGATAAATGAAAAATATATAATTTATCATATAGTAAAGGATTAAGAATGCAAATGTGGTAGAAATACCGTCTCCTTGCCAGCTAATGAAATGTACTGTGTTAGAGCAGCTTGTAGTTTATTTTCATATGGTGATATAAGCCTACATGTACTTTGATCTGTATGATTGAAGGGATAATCTTTGTCTATCTGAGGCCCTGCCAATATGGGTYAGATAGAAATGGGGCCAGGAATAGCATCACATATTGCAGTGTGAAGAAGCTTTAAAGATTCAGTTAAGAAAGTTTTCTTTTTTTTYACTTTGCAAATAAGCCTGGCCTTTTGAATTCTAAATGAAGAATAAATCAGCTATTCCAATGCTGTTATCATACATAAGAAAGTAAAATAATATACTGTGCAATATAGGTCATCAGCATAGATATTTTTATACTAAGTTGCATTTTAATTTAAATCCTGTTATTGTCTTTGGTGTGGATCTTTTTCACAATAATGAGACAACATAACAGATCTGCATTATGGAGTAGGCAGGTAGAACATTTAAATTATCATAAATAAATAGGGAGGATCAAACCATCATTACAGAAAAATGAGAGCAAATACAAACCTACAATTTACCATCAGTTGTTTATTAAGCTGCCTTTATTCATTTTCAAGGAATTGATTGGAGAAAATGCCAAGATACCATGAGAGTCATGTGATGGCATAGTAGGTTAAATTTCTTTGCTCAACTCAGTTGAAAAGATGGCAAACACTTCACTCTAAGGCTCTCTGTTTACCTGGGTGATGCCAGTCAGCTGTTGCATTGGCATTGATGAGCAGTGGAACAGTCCAGCAGGCAACTAGCATCTTGTGACTGAGCATTTATGAAATCATGTTTTCCACTGTAGTTTTTCTGCCCACTCTACAGACAACACGTTGTAGATGTAACTGGAACTCAGTTTATGTCCTAGCGCTTCCTCTTTGAGGTACCGTGTTTTCTGTTGTGTTTTGTCAGCAGCACAGCTTAGCTGAAACAACTCCCGCTGACCTTGGCCCAGGGTTCAGAACTCACAACCTGCGCCYCAGCGGCACTCAGGGCCCAACTGCCCGATGAAACTCAAAGCTAAGATGTTTATCTCCGTCAATGAGATGTTTTCAGATATATAACTAAAAATTGAATTGGCTTAACCCAAACGGCTGCTCTTGTAGCGAGTCAGAAATATCACATTTTGTCCTACTGTGTCGTGGATAACCAACTGGCAGTCCTCCAYGGGCTGGACTTCCAATATACTCCTGGCAACTCACAAAGGAATGGGAACAGTGTCTTACAATGTCATTTTGTGCTTTATTTCTTGCATAATGAACAATATTCACATGGATATTTGCAAATTACTGAATACCCTGCCTGATAAAGCCAGTAGGTTACAATTTCAGTTTGAAAGCTCTTCAGACAAGACAGTAATTTTATACCTTCCACCCTTTAGCTGTGGAAAAATAAAGATAATCCTGTTGTGATTTCCTTTAAAAAGCCAACATTTACCAATAGCARGTGAACACTGACCATAATCCTTCAGGCTTCAATCTCCAGTTCACTCAGGGAGAATGTCTTTTACCTGGATAATCTATATTTTTTTCAGGTACTTTGCTATTTGGTTCAGTAAAAGTATTCACAGTGCACATATATATGTACAGTAACCATGCATATTTGACCAAAATACATATTTAGCCATATGCTTCAAGTGTAAAAAATAAGTAATTTACCAAGGAACTTGTTAAGAAGTCCTGATATTTGGAGCATCTGTTTATAATTTTTGTTTGTAAGGTAATCTCTGTGTCATGTCTGGTCATGTCAATTCTTCAATTATGATTAAAACTAAACAAACCATGAAACCTTAAGGTTTATCAGCCTTAAATAGGAATTTAATCATCACTGTATGCCTGTAAGCTATATAATGATATGGGGGTCTGTGGTATGTGCTGSACTGTAAAACTGTGAATTTTATGCCATTGATTTAGTCTGTGTGTTTTTCGCCTCCTACTGAATACTATTTCATGTAGGCATGGTCCTGTGGGAGGATAAAGCAAGCAAGTAATGTATTTGTCTAATTCCTCACCTAGAAAGGCTTCCTACACAAGTTTATTAATATTTCATTGTTTCTTTAGCGGAATTCTTTTCACACTTCTGTATTCTTTCTTATTTACAACTGAGGAACATGGGCTCTTTTATGTTATTCATTAACAGACATTTATTTGACAAATGCTGGTGTATTTTTTTCATGCAGAACTTCTGTGCYGCAAAGAGTCTGTTGGCTACTTGGCTGAAGGGTGTTAATACAACAGGAGGAGTACTTGGAAGAGTCTGTTTCCCATCTGCACACAAGGCAAGTCTGTTCAGTTGCATATTTGAATATGAATAAGCAAATTCCTTCATTTCATCATAGGAAGAAGTAAGAAATGTTCTAGCCCAGGAGCCCGCACAGTCTGCTAGAGGTATTTATTGGCTGAGYGGGAAGAGATTATCTTGGTCACCGGACAGGGCACAGGGAGCAGTTTAATCATACAGAACAGTGAGAAATTCACTACAGGATATTTCATGTTCACTTCATTGCAATCATGGCTGAGAAATAGACTGTATGTGTAGCATTTGGCAGCTGAAGGAGTTAATTACTTCTGCACTATTGCAATAATATATTTTGCTTGACTTTGGCAAGGAAAACTATCCAGAGTAAGAAACACAACCAGCAGATCTGTTTCATCAGAACCAGGTTGTGCAAAAGAGCTACATTAAGAAAAAGCTACATACTTAGAAAGTGCTCAGGAATCACGAGTAGTTTTAAATCTTGATTGTTGGTATCATCTATCACTTTTTATTATAGGTAAATGTCTTTGTGTTGGTTTACTTTTATCTAAAACGGAGGATGTGCTCATAATCAATGCTATTAATTGTTTTTAACTTCTGTTGTAGAACGGARGTCTAGGCCATCAGAGCCCCAACCCAGGTGACATGCCTGGGCCAAGAAATGAGATGTTATTTTTATATTACTCCAGTTTTGCATATGCATTTTATTATTCTGTTAATAGCTACAATTGTAGCGCGTCAGGCTTTGTGAAGAACACTGTCTATTTTTAAACAAATTACACCTTCCTAATGAAACACAGTGATGCTCGTAGCTCACTCTCAGGTAATCCACATGGTGACCAGAATGGAAAGCCYGGCCGCCCAAGCTTAGGACATCAGTGCTCCCAGAGCTGCATACTCAGGTCATATATGCAGTCAGCAATGTGTGTGCTGTAGCAGGAAGCGTTTGCTTTCTAGCAAATATTTTTTGTAACTAACCCACTGATACCAAAATGACTGTTTTATTCTCATGCTGGACTTGACATGAAGCTTTTTTTTTTTCATCATTCATTTAATTATATGGAGCTAATTCCATACACGAGTTTTACTTAATCAAAACAACCCCCGCAACAACCCTGAACTATGTATTTCATAATCAACCAGCAGAACTCTACTGTATGTGTTCATCTTGTCTAAATGCTAAACTAAACGCAAAACTTCTGTTCTCTGACTTCCAGGAGCTAGGCTGAGCAGTGGGGGTTTCAATTAAAAACCACAGGAAAGGAAAGGAATATGTCAATAAAACCACAGACTTGTAAGTACTGCATACTAGTTTGCAAACAAACACAGCAAGTGTTCCCCGAGTATGAGTCTATTACTGTAAATTTAGACTGAATGCATGATGTTGAAGGTGACTGTCCCAGCATGATCTTCCTTCATTTCATGTATAGTGAAATACTCTCTAGCTTTAAGTTCAATGGCTTGATCCAGGCAGTTTCAACGATACTATTACTAACAGAGGAAAATGTCATGAAGAGGAGAATGGCTTGAGCCAAATTAGCAATGCTTTGTTCTATTTCAAAAGCAAATGAGAAGTGTACAGGCAAGAGTACAAGAAGAAAAAAAAATCATGGATTGATTCTAAGACAATATTCTCTATGAGATTTTAAATGTAGTCATCTCTTGAATAGAAATTTGAATGCCGTGATTTGCATTATAAAGCTTTGCTAAATAATAACTGTCACTAGAATAGATTAAGTTGATAATTAATTAGTTACAGACTGGGTGAAGTCATTTATTAAAAAGGGTTGCATTAGGAATCACACATAGTGAAAAAATATTGAGTAAGAGCAGTAAAGGTGAATAAAATTTATAAACAATTTAGAATTCATAGAACAATATATACGCTAATGCATTTTTAAAAACACAGTGCACCCTATGGTGCTTTTTATTGCTCTCATATTAAAGGGGGGAACCACTAAGAGAAAAACAATGTAGTTTACTTAATTAATTGAGCAAAAAGCAGTTTAAATTTACAGAAAGTTAATAACCAACATTAAATGTATTGGCTTTGCATTATGTTTGAACTGTTAATAAAGTGAACTTACTGACTGCACAAGTATTATGATTATGTCTCAACTAATAAAGAAATGAAAAGAGGAAACTTAGCAGGAGAAAATATTTCAATGATTTTTCCACTTCAGGTATCGTTTCTTTTTACTAAACAGCTGCATTTCAGAGAAGTAGAAACTACTTGAAAAGTAGAAAGGATACCAATTTTGAAATCTGAGACTGAGGTCCCCTGACTAGCTCTAGGCTGAACTCCTGAACAGATAGAGATTTTGACCTAATTCTGCTCCTCTTAYAACCTATTACTGTTTACCAATGTACCAATATCTTCAATAGAAGCAAAGTCACACAGAAGCTGAGCACTTTTAAGAAATCCATGTTTCATCTTATCCACAAAAGTGCAAGAAGACAATGGGTAGTATTGAATTATGTTAGACTGCTGTCTGAGAATCACAGTAAGGGCATGCCCTAATGATTTTTCACATACTTAATTTTTAAATTGTGAGTTGTTCCATCCAAATCAATGTGAAGGTCTTTATAGGACATCTGAAATGTCAACATGCAGCATACATACAAACAGGTGCCTGACAGTCATTGAAATTTAGAGACCTGCAATGTTTTAAGATTATATGAAATCAAGATTGTTCGCCCTAATGTAAGTAGTTGCTATTTTGTGACTGTGAAGCCTTAACTGTTTGAGGAAGTGATGTGATTTTAGCCTAAATCACATTTAAACTGTTTTCTAGAGATACTTGTTAGGAAAAGAGAGCTCAGGCTATAAGTATGGTAAGCAGGARAGATGGCAGAATATGCACTTAGGTCATTAGAGAGGAGGGAAGTGCACACTCTGCCTAGAGGCAGAGCAGCTGATGTGTTGCTCTATGGATGCCAGAGCGTGATCTCTGGTCTGAGGTTGAAGTCCATCCTAACTTGAGTTAACTGAAAATGATCAGATTGCTTAGCCTGACATGTTAAAGATAGCCATGAGTATTGGTAACTGAATCACTTTCCTGTGTGCTTCGGTACAGGAAATTATCTTTTTCCTAAATATGTTAGTACAAATGGCATCTTGACTCAAAAGGTTCTCACAGCACAAAAGTGCCWATAAAACCCTATCTCTTCTCACCAGCTCTCCCCAGAACTCTGCCCTCAGAACTCCCTCTCCAGAGACCTTCCCAAAAACTTTGTGGCTCTTGCTACTTTCATAGTGCTAATCTGTCTCCATGGAATAAGTRAAAAAAGGTGGGCAGCCAACAATCTAGGAAAGGAGATCAGGAAGTGTTTCAAGGAGAAGGCAGCAGGAATAAAGGAAAAAGGAAGAGGAAGGGGAATATTCTACCTAGATGGATGGCATTCTGAGGAATGGTATTAGAAACATGGAAAGTATTCAAATTGGGTATAGTAATTCAATTAGTGTTAAATTGAACATCCCAGAGGCATACATTCGTCCGTTGTGCATGGTTTATACAGGTGRTAAAGATTTTAGTATTTTATATCATTGGGAAATGCTGGCACTCTATACTAAGGTGTATTAAAAATACACTGCTTCCAGTCTTAGAACTGACTCATTTGTTTGCAGCTCTGAACCCGTGCCTCAATATGGTCCATTGTTAACGTACTCCCAGGTGGAGATGGTTACTGTATGGTGGATAAATTACRGGCTAATTTGGAATCTTTATTTGCCCTGTTTCTTGTAGGCTTTTTGGATAGGCAGATGTTTAACTTGCATAATACTTAAGGGTATAAAATGTTAATTAAGAGTTTTCCCTTCCATTAAACTCAATGGAAAATCTCCAGTTGACTTAAATGAAAGTTGAATTAGGCCCTTAGAAATAACATGTAAAAATAATTATTATCACTCTTCATCATCCACTTTTTTTTTCTAAACTGGCAACTGATAGTAGAAGTTATTGAGCATTCTGTAATTATAAAGTATAATCAACTTCCACTGTGTTCTGTGCTCCTCCGATAATTTTCCACCTCCTCTAGGGATTAAACCCCTGGCCTACATGAATTACCTCTCACCTTAGTAAAAATAAACTAAATATTAATAAAATATAATTAAAACAAGAAACAAAAAAGGAAACAAAAAGAGAAAGATTTCTACACAGTAAAAGGTAAATAAGTTGGTAGTGWAATTAACAAAAAGATGTACTATTCTGAACTTTTCATACCTAGTGTAGCATCACTCATTTCTATTGCAGAGAAAAGAACTATTGCAGGGACATGAATATAACCCTGCAGAAAATGACTAGAAAAGATCATGCTAATCAAAGAATACAATGTCAAGTAATTAATTTTAATTTGATCAACCCATATTCATGGGTGCACTTCATTGTGATTATTCAACTGATTTTTTGATGACAGTTGTGATGAGTGAATGATAATGAATATGTATGTCTTACAAATCTAAATCACAAAACATTTTAACAGATACTCTGCATTAAGAAAGGGAAAGATACCTTTCCAATCCAGGAATTTGGATTCCATGTGACCCAGAGCTCAGAGATATTTGTGCAAAGCTCTCTGATTGCATATATAATGTTGTACCTGTATACTTGTAGGTCATTGCAATTCTTTCCTTTTCCATTTCTTCCTAAACAAAAAGGCGTTTCCGGTGTCATGTTCTCAAAGATCCCTGAAGTTATATTGCGTAAAATAAAGCAGCAGATTCCAGTGGGACTATGAACACACATTCAGAATTCTCTGGCTGGGTCAATAGTGTATAGCAGTACAGATTCTGCTAAACTTCCCTCTTTTCATGGTTCCAGTTGTATCTACGGCATTATGGAATGACTGTCCTCTGTCTGCTGCATTCGATAACCAGGTCCACTCAGCAGTGCCACTTCCATTTATCASACATAAGTTCTRCTACTCCTGATCTTCTTAGACCCTATTTTGAAATCCATTTATGAGCTATCAAAATTAGTCTTCTCRGGCATATCATGACGCCAAACCCAAAGACTTATTCTACATAGAAATTTCAGACTAGGAATCCAGATTAAAATAGAATTTGGTGTAGAGCTGCAACATTCTTTTTCCTGTAATTTTTTTTAATCTGAATTTCTATTTTAAAACTAAAAACCAGTACCCTTAAAGTCAGGATGGGTAAATTACTCAAGGATTTTTTTTTTTCCTGCAGAGTTTCCATGCCCTTCTTCCTGAGTGAAATTACAGTTCCTGAGTGCAATTACAATAACGATTAGAGCAAATGCAGCACTATGGATAAGCAAATGTATAATTTATATGAATGTACCTGGTCAGAGCTGGGGATTTCTTTTTCTCTCATTCTTTGTAAATGGAGCAGAGATTCTATCTTTTTAAGCCTTCCTGCTCTTCCTATTTCACAAATGAAATGTTTAATTTGAATGATTTAATAAGTTTTGACAACTTTCTCTCATTTTTTATTTTTGTGTGAAACTATTCTTTAAATAGTTCTTGAGGGTTTTTTTCTAAATAGCTTTTACCCAGCTACATAACTTAATGTTGTGTTGCTTTTGTAAAATATGTAGAATGTTTTAAAGTTACAAAATTTATGGTGAAAGCTAAATGTAATTACTTWGTTTTAATTTCAGTTCAGAAATTGAGGGATGGATAAAAAAACTACTGGCAGGAAGGCTTTGGCTAACATTGAATAAGGCTTTGTATCTTCCACCCTCCAGTCTTTCTGCAAAGGAGAAAGATGAGTGATAAGCAAAAGGTGTTGTTTGAGTGTCCATTGACCTAAAGACAAGTAAAATCATCTGGCTTTTTTTTTTTTTTTTTGACAAGATGTAAGTCCTAAATAATCCTCTCTCTTATCCTTATGAGAAGCTTAACTCTTCTTAACTAGCAGTGCCTATTAATTATACTGGTTTGTAGGAAGAAGTTTTTTTCCAGGCAGATTAAATCTGTGTCCGATATGTAATTTGGCTGTAGTTAAGGATGCTTGGTTGTAATTACAGTAATCTCATCCTCAGATCAATTAAAATTATTTTGRGTTCCAAGATTTAAGCATGTAGAAGTTCTTAAGAGCTCCTCAAGTACAAAAACTTGGGAATGAAAATACTGTGTTGTACTGATACATTTTCTGTGTGTTCCTATTAAAGAGATTTCTTTTATAGCAGATTTCATATGTAAATACTGCATTAGCTATCGTCTGGAAGCACACTTGTTATATTTACAACACACACACACATATATATATATATGGGGGGTGTATATACACTTGTTATATTTACAACACACACACACATATATATATATATATAAGGGGTGTATATACACCCCTTGTATTCAGTGTTCATTCATTCTTGGGCCTGGTTTGGGGATAGGTAAGAATACAGTCAGTCATTTTTATGTGTCTTTTGTCTCCCTCTCGTTCACACTGAATATCTCGCAATGGGAAGGCCAATGTACCAATTGTCCTCTCTGGGATGAGACTGAATGCTTGGGGGTGAAGGAACGCATTGCAAACATAATGAAAGCACAAATGGAAAAATATATGTTGTCTGAACCAGAGCCCACAAAACTTCAGAACTAAAAGGCATATAGAGAGTCTTGCATTCGACTTCAAATTCCAAGGTAAAATCAGGAAAATAAAAGTATTGTATACATTTACATTTTAATTTGTGTAATCATGTTATTATCTGAAACTAATACCATGCTGTTAAAATTTAGATAAAGTGTCCTGCAATGCATACAAAATGTTCATTTGTTGAAGGCCATTAAGTTAATTTCCTGGGAACAAGATTAAATGCAATACATTTACATAATCATTAGTTGTGAGGTGTAGAATAGATAATTAAATATTCCACCACATTAATTTATATTTAATTAACTGTGCTTCCATGATCCTTCTGTCTGAATATTAATATTCTGTAAATAAACAATTTGGATGCATGCTCATTTTACAAAAGGTTTATTGGAAAATATGATCAAAGAACTCCTATGAAATTTACTTAAATTAATACATACTTAAAGATTTTGTAAAGCTAGCTGTTGATCTTGAAAGTTTTTACTAAGTAGCTCCAAGTACTGTGATTTTAACAGCTTAATTCTTCAAGTATCCTGTGTTTCTGAGTTATAGAACAAACTTTAAATTAGTGATAGTGTTTCTTCCTATTCATTTCACAGCTTATCTTTTAAATTGGYTAACATTTTCTAAACTACAGAAAAACTAGTACAGAATGTAGAGTAAACTTTAGGTATAGAAAACACTGTATACCTATAAAAAGAGTGCTGTATTTTCTGTTCTTGTTTTCATGTTTCATGRGATGTCATGTGGAAGCACTTGGGTTAGATCTGAAGACACCAGAAAAAAGGAATTTTTTTGTTTGAAATAATGCATTCTCACCGATAGCATTTTCAATTGTATAAATAGACAAATAACTTACAAAGTGGAACTGAAATTCAGAGCATTTTTTGTTAATGTAAGTGCAAGTTACTCATTGCTAATGGCCTATAAAGACTCATAACAGAGTATCTTCTGCTTCTAAGAAGTCAAGTCCACCAGATATTACGTGAGCTGTAATATAGCACTTCTGAGTGTATGAAGTGATGTTTGACATATGGCAAGGAACCACCTTAAGAAAGTAATGAAAGAGAGCAGGTAATAGTGGAAGCCTATTTTTCTGTAAACAGAACAAGACATAGAAAGAAACTGTAGAACAGATGGAAATTTGGGAGGGCAGTCTGTATTATAAGAAACCTCTGCAAATATATTTTATATATATATATATATATATATATATGGACTGTGGAGGAAAAAAGATAGACATTTTACTTTTTAAAATTATGTAAATCTAAATTTGTGTTACTTCTGATTCTCAAGGTACTGGGATTTCTAAAAGCCCAACTGCAATTGATGAAAGTTGGGAGGGCTTTATATCTCTAAATACAGGCTTGTCCAGAAAGTATCTTCAGGGTTCCCCAGGGCATGGGAATGGTTTGGCTCAGGTGCTCTCCTTTGTAAATATGACAGGAGATAGTAACTTTAGGTAACCCCAGCTCYTATGCCGACACACATATGCATTCCCTGGAATGTCAGTACATTTCCAGGTCCATTAACATCTTTGATAAATTACAGATACATGATTGGATTTGTGGATATGTGAAAGGAGTCTGACCAGGTGCAACTTGACATGGACAGAAATAGTCWTTGTAATGCAAAATCATTCCCGATGTAGTGCAGATTACAAAAACTCATCTTTTAAAAAAGCCTGTAGGTCAGCAGTGTAATTATGTTACAATCACTGCATTTAATTAGCTCTCCTGTAGTTTTACATCAAAAAATCTTCATATGATCCCATAAAAAGCAAAATCTGCCAAAAAAAAAAACAAAAACCAAAACAAAAAACAAAGGATGTAGTTTCATATAATGCTTTTAATAATCTTATTTATGGGGGTTATATTTTCTCCCAAAACTAACCATGCCTTCTTGCCCTGCCTTTGAGACAGATCTAATGATCAGCTGGCTGCCAGGTGCCTTGGATTAGTTTGGATTAGTTTGCTGTTGCAGCAGAAAACAGACACAATGAGGAGTCTCTAGCAAGTCATTTCAAACTSTATGGTTGCTAAACCTGATGCCAGAGGAAAGCAGGGATGTAGAGATGGGAGTGAAAGAGGAGCAAGAGCACTTCTTATGACAGTTGCTTGCAATAGAATAGCTCCAGCACACGTGAAGCTTCTCCCAATCTTAAAATATTTTTTCTGTCGCTATGAGATAGGAATTCCGTGTTTTTTTCTTGTATGTTTATTTCTAACACCTGAAAGTAATCTTGTTTTTTCAGTAAGTGAAACACACTAACACTGTTTTAAAGGTAGCAGTTTTCCAAGTGGGTGGAAACTATATTTAAATATTCTTTCTTCAGATTTTTATTATTACTCCTGGGGTTTGTGATTAGAATTGTGTTAGATGTAGATAGCACTATTTTTCTTCCCAGRTGAATTTTAAAAGCTGGTTGGGATAGACTATTACTCAGAATAAACCTTGGGAGTTTCTTAAATCATTGATAATATTAGAAAGAAGTGCACCACATAACACAAGACAATACGTTACAATCATTATGAAGACTGGTAGTGTAGTAAAATGGTGCTTTGTATATGACAGGAAAAAGATGGCTGAGTGTTGCCACTTGAGGTTTTAAACAGTGCATTCCTTGAAATCATCACASCGAACTGATTCGTGGATGTGAGACCATCTTCCTCGCTTTTAGTAGTAGCATGAATAGGGTCATGAAGGTCAGGAGGAAAAAGAATAAAGAATATCCTCAAAGAAATTGAAAGAAGGTAGCTGGCATGGCAAAGGTGAAGGCTGTGGTAGAAATGAAGAGCATCAATTAGTAAAGGCATCCCACGACGTGCATGCTGCTGACTAGTTGGAAAAAAAGTTAGAAAACAAGGAAATAATAGAAAGTGGTTAAAAGAAAGGCTAAGGATATGTTTCTAACCAACAGTAAAAACACATATTAAGAAGGTGAAGCCCATCTAAAATGCTGCTAAATAAAGCCAGAAAAGCAATTAAAAACTAGACTCAGATCTGATGCAGAAGTGCACTAGCAGGTAATGGCTGATATTCCTTCTAATATGAAGGAACTGATACAGCCCAACTGGCCAGAATGACAGGAACTCAGAGCTGAGGATCAAAATTCCCAAATTCTAATTCTACCACTACTACTGTTTCATTAGCTGTGGCAGTGATAAAAGCACTGAAAATTGCTAGATCTTCATTAACATGTATATGAAGAGAGTGTAATATTTGTGGGAGCTTTTTACTTTGGAGTGATTGGTGATGCATTGCTAGAGCATCTTAATCCATCTATAAAGATGGAGTAATCTGTAAATTTAGCTAAGGACAATGTTGTGAGGCTTGCTGTTTATTATGGATTTGTGGAATCTCAACTAATCAAAATTCCTAATGCAAAGTAAAGCCCGTGGAATCTTACTGAAGAGAAGCTTTTGATATAAAGTATTAAAACCTATAATGAAAGATTTAAAAACTATTTCTGTGCAACACTATCAAAAATACTATCCATTAGTCCTCTTTAATAAACATTTTTGAGTAGAATGTTTCACAGAGACAAGAAATAAAAGAATATACTAGTCATATTATATCGATATCATATACTGTACAGCTGTTAAAACTTTAGGAGTCTATATATTACTGCTCTGAAAATTAACCATCTTCTTGGAAGCTACTGCTGCTCTAAGTCTTGTAATGCAATTATCACAAGATTATCCTGTGGTGAGATTATCATCTAAAAAGATTATCTTCTGACACAGTTATCCTCTGACAAGATTATCTGAAGATGATGTTGATAATTAGCTGGGGATGCTGTAGATGAATCTAGGAAATATAACAAGAAGAGTGCAAGTTAGGCTGAGCACCTGACTCTGTGTGAGAGTGTTAAGTTGTTCATACCTGTATGAGGCCTCAGAATAACTTTCAGAGGTTATGACTTTCTGAGTTAATGGGAGAAAAAGCATCAACATTTTTTTTTCAAATACTGGAACTAGATATTTCTGTTTTATTCAGTCAGAGTTACATATCCTGGAGAATCTAGATACCTTAAAGAAATGCTGCTTCTTTACTGCAAATAAAAATATAAATATAAAATATAAAAATAAAATATAAATATAAAAATATTGTTTTCATCTGGTACCAAATGGATACTACTTACCTTGAAATAAATAGTACACCCACTGGACGTGAAATAATGGCTGTTGTATAATAATGGCTRGTCATCAAGGACATCTTTCCAGTTAAAAAAGAGATCATGTTCAACATTTTTTTTCCAGAAAGAGGTGGGAAAAGAAAGACGATGTCAATTGGCCTTTGTTCATTTGCTTATTAAATGTGTTGATTCTTGATCCTATGTGTGTATTAGTGATATAAGCATCCAGACATGAGATGTGACTGTAGGCAGAGACAAGACTTTTAGTGTTTTGGTGGAAAGAAAAATTGTAGACATACTGCATTAGATCAGTTCTTGAAGTCTCTGCAAAGTTGATGTAAAAAGTGTTACTCATGCAAAGAAGCTGTAAGCTTCAGATGAAAGTTAATGGTTTGGAAAGTGTCCAGATATAAAATGATCAAAAGGATATAGGTCTGTAGGCTTTAGCTATGCTGATGAGTTGAAGAATAAAAATTTTACTTACTACCAAGTCAAATTTTGAGCTGAGCATAAACAGTTACAAGGCAGCCTTTGTGCAAAAAAAATCRTTATTTCTCATAAGAATTAAATGAGTCTTCTCATCTTTGATTAACSTAAATATAAATGTTGTACTTTGAGATAAATGTGTTAAAGGGCTATAAAATTGAATACAGTTTGGATTCCATCTATTAAGTTCAGACTAAATCAACAATTATCCAGTCCACTTTTTAATCTACCTCCCTTACTATGCACATAGAGAATTTCTTCTTTTGTAGGGAAAGAATCCTTCTGTATTACCAGAATTTTAAGTGTGCCAGGTTTTTGCAGAATTAAGAAATCAGTCTTTGACTTAAAGAATTAGGAAGGATTTTAGTGTGGGGTGGAGAGTTTGTTTTACCCCTTTCTTTCYGTATCAAACTATGAA
This sequence comes from Eudromia elegans, assembly GCA_003342815.1. Taxonomy (NCBI): domain Eukaryota; kingdom Metazoa; phylum Chordata; class Aves; order Tinamiformes; family Tinamidae; genus Eudromia; species Eudromia elegans. The sequence continues at coordinate 439,934 of PTEX01000194.1, forward strand.
CACAGATCATCTTGGTCAGTTAGCTTTGGCATAGCCAAGAGAAAGGCTTAGAGCAATGAGATATCAACTGCCAGATAAATCAGAGAACCATCATATACATGACAAATTTTGTCTCTCTCTACAGTTTTTGCTGCAAAGAACTCTGGGGTTAAAAGAACAAAAAGCATGAAATAGTCTTGAAACAACTCCAGCGGATAAGCCTGCTAGCAAGGATTGACCTGCAGCTTTTGCACTGGGAAGAGCACAGTGCTTTCAATAATTCTGTTTACAGTATTCTTCACATACCATCCTTCATTTTGTATTACATTCCTCATTTAAATTAAGAAATGATAAAAATTATATGCTGTAAGTAATCTATAGACATTAAATATTTCCTGATCACTCAGCCTTCTCTGAAAAGGACTCAGTAAAATCATCACAATAAGAATATATTCCCTTTTTGTTCCAAGATGAGCTTATGTCTCTGCATTAATTTCTTTTCTTCTATTCCACAGATAATTAATAGAAGATACTGGGAAGTACTTAACTTTACTTCAACCTATTTGAAGTTTATTACCCCTGTGACTCATACATCGCAACCACCAAAAAATGGATAAATTGTAAAATCTACAATACTAAATCTTCACTTCAAGGACTACTACTCCCAAATCTCCTAGCAGTACATTTTTAGACTGCCCTTTTTAATAACTCAGTTTCCCACTGAGTAAAAAGCTTTTAGTAYGTTGAAAATGGAGCAGTGTTATTCTTAGCTATTTGATTCTCAAACTTCCAGTTCTGCTATGGTTCAAGTGGCAGCTCCTTCATATATTCATTCAGCAAACTTCTTTTATGATATTAGTATAAAACATTTCTTTCTTTGACATCTAGTAATTTAATCAAATTGTCATTTGATTGATGTGATAGAAATATATTTGGCTACATCTAGATTCTTATATATCTTAAACACTGAATAAGACATTTTGAAAATGGCATTAAATTCATGAGACTCAAACACTTTGCTACTGCTTTAAGTTCAGTAAGATCTGGTAACGTTTACCTACAAGGTAGAAATAAGAGTGAATTTTAATTTTGAGTAAATGGCAATTTGTTCATGACACAAGAGGAAAGAAAAAACAAAACTTGGATATAAGAAATCACAGAGAGTTTTAGCAAGCGACTAAGTTCAAGTTCTAAAGTAAACAAAATATTAACCTGTACATAGCACACTTTTCATTAWTATAGGACCTGGAGAGACCACATAATGTAGTTTAGTCAGTACTTCTTAGATGACATATGCAAATGTTTTAACTTTATGTTTTAGTGCTTTAGTACTGTAATAAGGCACACAGCCAAACCTTGAAAATACATACCATGTGAGAAAACGACCTGAATCTCTTCTGATAATTGAAATTTGGTGTCATTCCTTACTCCATAATGCAGTCACTCCAAACATTTGTATAGCCAATATATTGCTAACAGTCTGTTTTAGGTGGGTGCAGATAGACTCTTTAGCAACATGTTCTCTTGTATTAAGTTATATTGAAAGGAAGTGTGTCAGATGATGAGTAGAAGCCTAATGAACTAATGGTGAATTAAGGAATCAGTAGMTAATTCGCATGATGCCATTCGAAACCTTGTCTGAGTATGGCATGTAAATGACAGTAACTTCTGGATGTCTTTGAATTATGCAGGCTGTTTCATACAGGGTACACCCTAAGGTAGTGTTTGCTTCTCATAGCAAAAGACATTGTGCAGTCTGTTTTTCTGAGCACTTCCTAAATGAATATATGAGTGTATGAAGTAGAAGAGCTAGAAACTTCTGAATTATTGTCTAACTACCTGAGAAAGAAATACAGTCCCAAAATTCATTGAATAGATCTAGTCAAGCAAAGAATGGTAGATTGAGAAGACCTACTGTCAAATGAGGCAGAGGACTTTTCTACAAATTTAAAATTAAAAAAGACAAAAAAAAAAGGCAAAAATCTGTGGTGTTAGAATTCAAAGAATCTCCAAAACAAGCTTTTCAGCTTCAGTCAYGGAACAACCTACAGAGCAGTACAACTGGCATGGAAAATGTTCCTCATTCACCAGCTGGTGTGCCTCATTATATTTACATGTTATGCTAGACTGGATATATGTATAATATCCTAGTATAAAGTGAAAAATGTGTCCAGAACTGATGACTTTCTCGTGGTTAGCTCACTGTTAACAAAACATCAAAACATCTTGTGAACAGAGAGTGGCATCTCTGTGAATTGGGGAAAAACACTTTCTTTCAACAGKGCTTTGCCTAAAACTTTTTATATTCTGGTAGAATGCGGCAAGAAATGGAAAACTGCTGYCAGTGCTTTTATCCAAAGGCATTTTTACCTTTGAGGTAAACAATGACATAAAAAACCCCCACCCTTGTCCTATATCCACAAGTTCCTTCTGGACTTTATTCCAGTTATTCTGGAATTAGAKAAGCATTTACACACTGTGTCCCACACAGATATGTCTGCCACTCTATACAGTGGGAAATCCCTTAAGAAATTGTTTGTGTTACGAAGCTTTAAAATGTCTCCTTTTTCATTGTATKAAGTGTGAAGATTCTTAAGGACATTCTTTAGAAAAAAAGAATAATGGAAGCAGCAGAAGATACTGAAAAGAGCTCCTGAGTTTTGAGTCACATTATGGCTTATATTTTGTGGTATATACAGAATTCAAGTCAAGAGGTCTTCCGCTTAACCTTCCTGTTCTCACTAATGCATGACTTATTAGAAATTATTTACATGACATTGCTTTTCAGATATCAAACTAAAACCTCTTGAAAGCAAATAAATAATTAAATAAGAATAGAAATCTAGATAAACAAAAGAGAAAGGATTCTATACGAAGTTCTACTTTTTCTGTAATGATTATATTTGGAAAAAATACTGTTCTCCTCCTTTTATTTCATTACAGTTACCATTACATTTTTTTTCTAAATCAGAATAACTTGCAAGAAAAACAGCAGACAAGGCATGACTATAGCTCCCAAGGGAGGCACATTTGAGAAAATAGTYTACGTCAAGATTTTACTTTTGTAAGAGTTGAGCTATACCTTTCTGCACTATTACTTCTGACTGATTTTATTCATGGATCAAAGTACTGCTCAACACGAACAAATGTCCAGGGACTATTTATATAAAGATTAAAGATACACATAAGCAGGGCAAAGCTATCAGGTGTAATTGCACCAGGATTCCCAGCTCGCTGAGACCCAGGAAACAGATGCTGAAGATCAGGAAAGGCAGCCTCAGCAGCTGGTGCTAGCCCTGCCTAGCCAGGAAAGGCAAACACAAGARTCAGCACTCCAGCAGGATCGTCCTTCTTTGCCATGCTTCTGTCCTTTGATGCCAGGTTTACCAATAATCCCAGTATATGATACAAATATACAAATACAATATGCAAATATTTCAATATACTGGTATTATGGTCTGAAAAATGAGAATCTATATTCCAGTCATTTTTCTAAATCTTTCTTTTATACATACAGTGAGTACATAATGCCAGAAGGCCTTTCCTGTGAATTTTCTTCACACTTTTCTTTTTCTATAGTGGTGCAAGTGCTCCTAGATGTTCATTTACTTAGCCAACACATTCTACCCTGCCTAGAAAGATTTTCGCTATAGGAAACCCTTCAAACAGAGGAAAGAAAGGAAAACATCCTCCTTGGAGATTCACATTCAGATGGCAATAAAAAAGAAAGACCAGAATCTCAGCCAGAATAAATTAGAAGAGTTAAAATCACTTCTAAATTATTATCATTCTCCCTCTGCTGGGGTTTATTGCTTGACGAGGAAGAGTTTCCCTTTGAGCTGAAAATGTGATAACCACTGAGAAGTAATTCTCATTGCCTGTAGCTGCAGGGAGAGGAAAATTCATTTGGAACCTCCTCAGAAGGGTGGCATCTGAGCAGAGAGTTACACTTGGAAGCAGGAAGAGCCTAAAGTTCCATTGACTCCACTGAGAAAACCTGCATTTTGGGTTCCTTTGAACATTAATATGATTAATTGTGGAAGCAAGGCACACTGTTGAACAAGAGATGTTATTTACCCAATAAGGTTTTCTTTTTTTTGATTAGCAATAACRTGTAGATATTAAACAATTCAGTTTTGTCAACCACCATGCTGAGTTTCCCAGAAATCTTCCTTGTGAGACACTTTTCTCATACTAAGTGTTGTAAACAAATGTGAGTGGCAGAAGGGAGCCCTTTCCTGAAGTTTAAGGAAAATAATATTTGTAATGGTAGAGGCTGGTACTTCTGGTTTCAGAATTATTCTTGCAGTGCTGTGTGGGTCTGCCAGATGTGAAAGACAGGTCTGAGGTCAACAAGGTCATTACACCTTTAGGCTTTCCAAGAAAATTCATAGTCCTGTGTCTCCATTGACCCGAGTTCTCAGAGCATTTAATTTAGGATGAAATCACAGAGTGRTGATGAAATATACAGAAGTTTTGTAATTCAGTCTGAGGCACAGAGAATTGAGAAGACATAAATAGAAAGAAAAGAAGATAAGCTCATTTTGTTGTTTTCCACATCAAACTGCTACTCCAAGTTAATTTATGGAGCTAAGAGGCAACAGAAGTGTTATTATTAAAAAAAAAAAAAAAAGGAAAATCTGTGATTTATTATTCTCTGTGAACACAGGCATGACATGCTTTTGAAAACTAAAAACATATAAAACTATGAAACAGTAAAAATAACTTTTTGGAAATAGAGTGTTTTGTAAGTAAAGCAGAGAGATATTTTGTATTTTTTACCATTCCTTTTTAAAGAATATTAGTCTGTTCATGTGTGTATTTGAGAACAGCTCAGGACTTATCAGGGATTGACCAAAAGTCACTAGTAGCCAGAGAAAGCTTTTGGGCTAGTAATGAGGGCATGTACACATGTCTCAGGTACTTGCCTATTCTTGTAGTTCTGGCTAGTCACCAACTAGCCTGAATTCATTTAAGCTTGAACTTGTAGTCTAAGAAACTGAATTCAAGTCAGTTTGAAATTATTTGGTAAGTGAAGAAAAGAGGCTTGACTAGAGAACAGTGTGTAGTCCATCTAGAAACTCTACCCCTATTTGAAATTTGTCATTACCATRCACTGTGCTTGCTAGTGTAAGAAATGTGATGAAAGGGAGGAAGAGATATCAGTAGAAAACTGCCTTTCCTTAGCTGTGATGGAGTAGTCAGTCATAGAAATCCATTACAGATGATCATGTCCCACTCACTCAGCCCCAGAGAAGCTGTGGCTATGGGTTTTGCAGTATTCCATTTATAAAAAGGGAAAGAGTGTTCTGTAGGAAAGGGGTGTGCTGAAAACTTGAAAGAGGTTTTAAAGAATTAGTGAGGGATCGATGGATGTGGTATGCTGTCTTATACTTTTCTATACTGTTTGGCTGTCTCTGTGGCCGAAGATGGGTATGAGTTTCCTGGGTTTCTGTCTTCAGTGTAATATGAAGTGATGGTTCTGGAGGCAAAAAGACCAAGAACTAATGAACTCCAGAATACGGGAGGCTTAAAGCTTGATATAAGCTTTTAGAGAGTGAGTTTGAGTTTTCTGTTAGCCTGAGAGCATCGAGCCTTTCTGTCAGACAGAAGAGGTCACGGGTGAGAAATTCTCAACTAAATCAGACTTGATTATCAAGGGTATGATGAAGACTGAAAGTCTTCTGACATACTCAGCATAAGCTCTTACTAWGGACAAAGCAGTTTTACAAACCAATAGCCAACAAAATCTCTTCATTTGTGTGGACCTTCTACTCCTCATTCTTGGAGTTCTTTTCAATTCCAATGTCTGTAATGGCCAGTGAATGCTGAAGTAGAGAATAAAGGAGGGAAAGAAAAAGAATTTGGCTTTCCTATGAACTATATAGAATTCTTTCATACTTAAATCCAAACTGATTGAGGCAGCTTCATTTTTTTTTAAATTAAACTAAACTTATATGTATTATATTTTACCACTGTTATTTTCAAAACTGTTTTAATGCAGTTTCTCTTAAGCCAGTGTAATAGCAACACAAGTAAAGGGTAAATCTCCTTTAAAAATAACCATGTTGTAAGGAAAGGAACGTGAGATATGTATGACAGTGAAGGGCACTTGAGGGAAAAATAGGATGAATTATTTTTCTTTTTATTTACTTAACCTTTCAGTAAGGTTCATATTTTGTTGAAAATCTAATTATCTGAGGCAAGTGTTACTTTTAAATTTAAGAAACGTTGGCTGGCACATTCAAATCTGTTGTTTATTTAGATATCACTTCTATAAATGAATCTAAAAAAAAAAAAAAACCCTCAAACCTCAGGATAGCCTTATTCTGTGTGAGAAAACAAGTAATAGTTTCCTGTGGTAGAATTAAAGCTAGTTACCTCAGGGTCCAGTTTCATGGTCTGCTTAAGCTGAGCTGGCTCTAGGGCTCTTCTTGAAAAGAGCAGCCCTGAGCTCCTGGCTGCTTGTCTTCCCCTCTCCCTCATTTCCATTACCCATGGGTGAAGGTAACCCGCAGGCAGTTCTGGACAGCAGCCCTGCACTGTGATTAGAACTGAACCAGCTGAAACACTGATGATGACTGAGAGGTAACTTGAAAATCTCGTTCTAAAGATTCCCTGAATAAATGAATTCTGTACTTAACATTAATTTGCACAAATCTTGTCAAAAAAAGCTGTTTGTACACTATTTAAGGCCAAATCATTCTTGTTCTCTGTATAAAAATGATGTGAATTGGACCTTTACTCAGCTGATCTTTCCTTTCAATAAATTATCAAAAGCTTCCATATACAGAAGCATCTACTCCTAATAAAGCGGCAGCAGGAGATATTTCCATCGTGCTTTGATCATAATCTCCACAGCCAGGGTCTGAATCTCCCAGCTTTCTATCTTTGTGCAGTCATTTATGCTCATGCAGACTGAGTTTAAATCATTATGAAATCAGTATGACAGTGTTTCTCATCCAGTTGTCACAGAGGTAAATGGCTGCAGAAGTGCATAGCAGGACAAAATTGCTTTATAGACTGAATGCCAGGGCAGAATGGTAGCTCCACAAAAGGACTTGTCCTTCTCTCGGGAGCAACACCCTTCGTCCAGAGTCACTCTGACACTTACATATAGATGAATATTATCCAACAAAAAAATATATATTTAAAGATTTTCAAAATATTTTCCATTTCAATAACATAAGCCATCCCTCCCCACACTCCCTGCACTGGGTTTTGTTTTGAGATTATTCTTTTCAGTATTCTCTTAGATGTATTTAATGATCCCCGTACTATAGCATTTAAATTTTCCTTCACTTATGTCTCTTTCAGGTGGTGGTAATTTCCTTCAATATATAAGACTTGCTGCTGTTTTGAACTGTATGGGGACGCAAGCATTCTTGATGACAGTTTTTTTCACCAATAGTTTTCCATTATGTATGGTCAGAGTACAACCTGGTACTTTGTTAGAAAGGATTGATAGTATGAAAGAGGATTCACTGTATCTGGGATGCTGTAATTTATAAGTGAGGTTGTTCCCACTGTGCAGATAATATAAATTGTAAAAGAAGGGGCTTGGGGGAAGTGCTGTTGTGTTTTAAAAGGGCAACACCTAACTGATGATCATTCAGTTTTGATCATATCTCAAGACTTTGAAATAATACCATCTGACGATGAAAATCTGTTTGTTCAAGTAATGTAGCAGCAGCACATACATTTCTGATTTTAATTACAATTTTACTGTGTGTTTTGATTAGTACTAAAAGATGATGCATTTCTATCTATATTTACGCAGCATTTTCACTGAGCTATTTAACTGCCTGAAGAAAATATCAGGATAAGGAATTGAGGGGTAAAGTCTAAGAAAATGTCTGTCCATCAACTGAATGTAGTTGGAAGTCTTGTGCTGCCCCTTAATATTTGCTGGTTATTGTTAACAATTTTTGTGCACCTTCATAACTGTKTGTAGCTTTTTGGCTATTCAAATTCTTAGTAGGGAGTCCTAGCACTATAACAGAGTATATATTATATTAACAAGCAGCAAGTATGGTGAATAATAGGGAAAAGCTTTGTTTTTCCAACCTGTTTTCTCAGGATTATTTCTGAAATGCAAAATCCACTTCCAGAGTGCCTTGAGGTACCACCAAAGCCAGTGAGAGCAGAATGTATGAACTGTATAACAGAAAATGTTCTGTTCTGTCCTAACTATTGTATAATAGCCATTCCTCCTCCTTCTAAAGTTTAAGGCTAGCTACCATTTTCAATTTAGCTTCATATGCAGTCTAGCAATGCAAACTCTTGTTTTGTATTTCACAAGAGTAGAAGAGGGAAATGCAATACTGTTCCTTTGGCAACAATTAAGAGAAAATGAAAAAATGGTGTTTCAATCCAGGGAAGTTGCCTACACCAAAAGCGACAGCTCTGATAATTCAGGCCTTCATCTTATAAACATTCGGCAGGTAAGACACTTTACATATCTGAGTGCTCCCTTTGAGCTAAGTCAGATTATTCACTTGTGTAAAGCTGCTCAACTGCCTGAATGTCGGCAGGATCAGGGCCTCAAACTGCAAACATCAACACCAAAGTAATTTCCCTCCTGCTGTGCTGCTCAGCCCTGCTCTCCCATTCCATGCAATTGAACTAGTGGATAGGCCATTTTCAAATCCTATGTTCTATTATCAAAGGCTACAGTGGGAGTACAGGAGTACATAAACACATTTTTTAATTATAAAATGGAGAAGCTGTGAACACTGCTATCATAAAATCGTAGTGTTAAAAGAAAAAAAWGCCATCCAAAGATGAAGGAAGACTGGGGATTAGAACAGGCTTGATGGTTAAACAGCACCATTTTTGCTGGTGCTGGTTTGATTTGCAAATCAAACAGGATTTTTGAAGAGATGGTATTGCAAATTTCAGGATTTTTGTTGGCAAAAATGTTTTCTGGGAATGAAGCTCTGTTAATTTTTAAAGAAGGAAATAAAATGAAACTTATGTCTTTATTACCATCTTTTCAGTGGCTTTGAAACATGAATGCGTTTTCAGCTGTTATATGCTGATTGGTGCTGTTTGTTGAGTCCTAGCTCTCTTTCTGACACCTTTTTGACAGTCTAAGCATCCCTTAAGATCTGATGAGGCAACAAAGTCTTTAGCATCAGGATAGTCRCAGCAGCAGTTTCTCTATAAAAAAGACATAACTGAGAAAACTTTAAATTTTTTGCTTAAAGTCCTGCAAGCAGCCTGGAGAGATATTCCTGCCTGTAATGGGCATGCTTCCATGACTTGTTTAAAGCTAGGTCTTTGCTATGGAGAAGATAGTCTCAGAAACTCCAAATTTATCACTCATTTCACCCTTCATGTCCTTCACACACCAACCAGTAACTAATTTTATAACTTTATAAAGCATTGCAAGTTTTTGTGGCCTTAGAAAATTAAGACTTTGAAATCAAAGCACATCTTCATACAACCCTGCATGCTAAAATCTTAAGATCAGATGTTCTTGAAGTTGCATCTCAGTATATACTTGATGTCTACTTAGAATAAATTTTATTTTCTCACAACTGTCCTTTTTTGGAAAGGAATGACAGGTATATTAATTAGTTGCAGTCAGTTCTGCACTTCACCTGAAATGGCTTTTAGMGAATACCTAAGTTCCCAAAGTACACAAATCATCCTTTAGCCCTGTGGTATAGAAAAGCCTAGCTTTATAAGCAAGTTATTGAAGTGTATGAAGTAATCCTTCAATAATCTTATTCAGAAAGAGTGCTTAGCTGAAACTGTGTACTGAATAGCAAGGAAAGCTGTTATTTATGAGCATTAACTCTGTGCATACATCCTTGCTATGCATCTATGTTATGTAGAAGGAAAACTGCTGACACATGACCTTTAGCAAAACCTAAGGGCACGTGTGAATGGTGGGAAGGAGATTCTGGCCATGCTGACCTTCAACATGGCCCTGGTTGTGCGTCTGACCATTTGGGCACTTACTGTGTATCCAATGTGTTACCCTGCAACGTGTTTTCAAGCTGCTGTCTCCTCATGTTGGAGGGAACATGGCTTCTTTAAATTCTTTTCTGAAAACATATAGGGAAATACAGAAGCAATGGCTATATTGAAAAAGGGAAAAAAGAATGTCTTTTGGGCTACTCTGTCTGTATTCACTCTTGGGCTTCCTGTGGCTCAGTGTTGGATTGAAAATAGTAATAARAAAAAACTCAGTCGCTGAAGTAGATGTCAAGCAAGATAGTGGTGGAGGACATGGGGAAAGAGAGAAGAATTGAGGAGGAATGCGTAGTATATCCCTAAATCCTTAAAAGTGACATTTCCAGTCTTTTCCTAGATAGTTCATTTTTACATAACTGAAATTGGTTGCTCTGACTGGAAGAGTAACTACAGATGGCTTATTTAAGAAACTCGAAAATATGAAACAAGCAAGCTACGCTTTAATAGAATTGAATCTCTGCTTCAAAATATACATTCAAAGCCTCGAGTGGCTGGCTACACAGAGCAAAAAAAGCACATCTGTATAGCTGGAGTTTATCAGGCCGCTTCTCTGGACCAACTGATGTTTGTATATTTGCCACTTCGTAGGTGATGAATTAGAAATATCAAGAATTATTACTGAGTGTAATTCTGGCTTCATTAAAATCAATGGGAGTTTGCTCTTGACCTTACTGAGATCAGAATTTTATCCATTTTCACTGAGCTCTTGCTTTTATTTTGTCTCTTTGGTCTGCAGCTGTGAAACTTTTGCTAACTTGTGTTTTATCTCCTACATAGACCTGTAATCAGTGAAGGACTGGCATCCAGGGGAGTATTCTATACTTGCCATATTAATAGCAGACTAAATCTCTCATAATCTGCTGATTTTATAATATTTTGAGAAGAATCCTTTCACAACATATTTTTCTAGCATAGTAAATGTAGAAGACAAGGGAAAGGTGCCATAATTCTTAACAATCTTTAAAGGTGATTGTCAATATGTACATATGTATTGTCACCTGCAAATTTGACAGGATCTTTACATGCTGAGATCAGTATAAGCATTTTAAATGTGTGTTTTGGCAGTAGAAACCTATGGACAAGTATCTAGTTTCATAGTGTTGACTGTTAGGAAAATACTCCTAAACCACCCAATATGTAAGTAGCTGAAAACTCTGGTTCTTAAATAAAATTTAAATTAGATAAATTTCAGTGCAAGCGAACTGAATTTTAATAGTTAGAAAAGTAAATAAAGCTGTATGGGTAGGACACAAAGTCCTTTTCCTGAGTAGGTCTTCTCCTGCCAAAAAGTGCTTTTGTTCAATTCATGTTTCCTTTAGTCTCTCTCAAACCCATTTTCACTTTGGCTCTTGGCTTGGAGGAAAGCCATGAATACAGCACAGTGGAGGTGCAAAATGTAATGCAGCAATTTGCTTATTGGAGAATATAGTTTGTTGCGTACGAGAAAATCCTCCAATTATGCATAATGATAAAGATGCAAGATTTTTTACACACTTTCTGTGGAATGCTAAGTTCTAATTTCAGTAGGAGCTGCAATAGCTCAAAATCTGTCTATATTAGCTCCTTAGTGAAGCAATGCAATCAAATGTGAAATGGAAAATGAGAAAAGTAATTAATATTACCAATGGCATTTGTTTAAATGTTGCTTTTCAAAAGCACTTTAATTACAATATGCCTTTCATGTTGGTTGAATTCATTTATGTAGGGAATACAATCATTAATTATCATAATTAAGACACCTGAATTCAGCCTGACTGGCATTTCTTCTACCCTGAGTTGTATCATTGTTTTATCTCTGACAGTTGGGTTTTCAATCAGATGTTATCTGCTTTTTCTGATCATTAAAAAATGCTTTGCTAATTAGCACATGAAATTCATCCTACATCAGACCGAATTGAATCAAGGTCTATTATCTTGAACAGTAAGGCACTTCAGAATTCACAGTAATAGGGCATGAATAYGTGATACAGTTCATACACATTTCATGAACCTCCACGTTACCATTATTTCTTCAAGACTCCACAATTAGTTATGCCGTTTTCAGGTCACTTAATTCGCTTGTGCTATATGACAGTATCTTAGATTACAATACTCTAAAATCATGAGTTAACTGTTCCTATACTATGCTTTGCAGATATATTTCTGTTTTCCAACACAGATGCATATCTAAATGTTCCCTCATATCCTAAATAAAGCACTGTCACCTACAGAACTCTTTCCTTCAACATATTTCATACGAAAACTTTCAGCTGAATGTCACTTTTAATCCTAATTCCTTAAAAAGAAGTTTTWACCCTGTTGCTAGTAAATATTCCTCTGTGGGAAGGGATACCYGTCTCGATTTTCCAAGACAGTCTTATCAGGTGTTCTGTGTGGAGCTTTATTTTGCCTTGATTAAGTGAAGGAAAAGATGTTGGCTTTTATACAGTCTTGCTGCAAAACTGTCAGAACAGATGGAGTTGTGCATTATATATTGTACTGTATTACTTTACAAAGATTAAAATTATTTTGTACAATATTAAGACTTTTCATTTATGTAATAAAGCTTGCAAGATTAGAGTCTTTTTATTCATACACTTGGCACAAATTTAAGACAGAATCTTGTATGTGGATTTACTTTAAGCACATGAATTTGTGTCAGTTTGCAGACATCTATTCTCTAATGGTTGTACAAGCTGCAGTTTTGACATTTATGCAAAATAAAAAAAAAAGACTTTTCTTCTAGATCACTTAAAAGCAGCTTGATGTGTTATAATTGCTGGACACTTAACTTATTCTCACAAGGCTTTATGTAGTTATACAAACTGTAGCAACAAGGTAAGACCTACCTCTTACTGAAGTTCCTACGGAACTGCCAAAGCACAGTGGATTCAGGAACCTGTTTGGTGTGACGTTGCTGAGAATCTAAATAAGGCTTGCAGTCTTGTCAGGCTATGACTGAGGATAGGTTTGTGGGTGGTGAAAAAAGAAATGCTTGAGTGGTTCTTTGCTAATAATATTTTTGATGGTGGTTTCTACTACTGTTTACTTCCCTGTAGAATGTCTGAGAGCTAACCACCCCTATTGAGGGAATGATGTTGCACTCAGAAGAAAACATGGTTGTACTGCATTGGGATAGGTTCTTTGTACCCATTCAGTCCTTGTTAGAAGGGACAAGGTAACAAAAGTGTCTCTGTGTTATTGAAGGACTYCCAGTACAGAGCCATGAATGCCTGCACTCTGAGCACTAACAGTCTGAGATCTAAGCAATAGCTTCTAAGACAGGAATGAACTTTTGTTGTGCATTAATACGGTCATCTTAACACCATCTATCCATTTATTTATTACATCAGTAGCCTAAAACACTGTTAACTTTCATTTGGAACAAAATATATCTGACTCATAGTGGCTACTGGAGAAATTTTATCTTTTTCAATGTATTTGTACCTCAGGTTGATGAATGAAGGTTCTTGAATTAGCAATCTCTTGAGGTAAACAGGAAGTTGCTGGTAGCAGAAGACCTCCCAAAGGGGACTCCTAGCTTCAGAAACCATTTCTCAGTTTGCTTTCTTACAGCCTGAATTTCTTGACGTTAAGGATAAGCTGTAATGAGCTTCTGTTTTCCCAGGACAGATCTGTCAAGCTTTAGTGCTTCAAGAATTCACTTAGCAATGTTCTTATTTAAGAGCTGAATAAGTGGTCAGCTGAATAAGCTATATAAGTGAATAAGAGTTTCATAGGTGTTGATTCTTCAGAGCTCCAGTATCTTTAAAATAATTCATCAGTGAAATGCTCAGGGAGTTTTCATGATTGCCAAAACAGTTTGTACCAGCCCTAGTTACATCACTGAAAATTTTAGTCTTATAAACTCAGTGGAATGGCATTTATTTGCCCTTTGTAGCACTGAGGATTTGGTCTAGGAACATGAGTTTGCAGAGTTATTTCCTTAGCTTTGTCTCTTGATTTCAGATAAAGAGTTACACTAGTTCCTTAAAATTCATTCTTTTTATTTCTTTTGTATATGTTGTATTTTTATATTAAACATTGTTAGAAGTGTGTCAGCTAGCCAAGTGAGAAATTATCTTTTCCCTGCTTTCCCCTTTTAACACAGGAGAGGTAGTGTACCTGCTTATATGAAGCACATTCAGTGAGGAGTAGGAAAAAATACCTCAAACATAAAAATAGCCATACTGCTGAAAATGAATGATTACTCTTGGGGAAGAAGGCAAGGTAGTAGAAGAGGTGCATCATACAATTCAATAGAAAATAACATTCATATAGAAACAGGAGAATAGCGTATGATTTCCTTCCTCATTCGCACTGAACAAGTATATTTTTCTAGTTCATCATTTAGCTTTAGTTGGTGTATTCAGTAACTACTCATTTCCCTGGGGGATTTTTATTAGTAATGGAGGAGATTCGACCTGAAAATAGAGTAGCCTGAAATTTGACAAGTAAGAAAAATACTTATATATTTATCTGAATGAAAAAGTGTAGTATTAGAAAAAAAGAAGAAAGTAAATGCGTATTTCAGTAGTCTCAAAGGTTACTATGCTCTTTAAGGAAAAAATTATAATTATAGATACAATTAATTATCAATTACAGAGGAATTTTTTATTATTGCCTGGGAAAATCATACCATAAACTGGCCTCAAATGTATTTTGTACTCACAGAAAATGAAAGATGTTATATTCAATTAATAATTTTACATACTGTGAACAAAATCACTGCCAACCTCCTACACTGTGATTAGAAATCAGGAGATCTGGCTTTCCAAGAAGTTAGGTGTGTGCTTTCAGGCTTGAAGACAAAAGGTCTTAATAGAAGATTTATGAGTGGATCTAATATATGAAGTTGAGGAACACAAATAGTCTTCTGGGAGCTACACTATGACTCAGTAGTGTTTTCACATAAAGGCCATGTATATCAGTAATTTGAGCACTTTGGTCATTACGTCTTTTGCAGGAGCACCACTTTTCCTGTTCTCTCAGCAACAGCAATGTTACTAGAGTTGTCATTATTTCTAAGTAGTGAATTATTTCTTTGTTAGTTTGTGCTATTCCCTTGCCCATCACCTACCTCTGTTTCATCTTCCTGTTGTCTGCCACTTGCTTTCTGTGACATCTCATTAAAATTCTCATTTTGCAAAACGGTGTCTAATAAACGAGTGCATTTTGACTTTAAAGATGGATGTGGAAACTAAAATCTTCCAAATGACAGCCAAGCAGGAATAAGTCTTCCAAAATACTCGAGAGCTGTGGATTCTCACAGTGGACAGAAGATGACAGCACGTTGTGCAATACATAGTGCAAAGAGTGTGCCTGGCAGTGAAGAATGACAGCATCTGTCATCCTGACCTGCAGCTACCATGAGAAAACTTGGCATTATTTCCAGGTCAAAATATTTATGTTTGGCAAGAATACTTTTATGAAGATATTCCTGGAAAAAAGATGAAATCTTTCAGTGTGAGGAGACAGAGTCCCTTTTTGTTTCAATCTTTACTGCACAGCAACAGCCCTACCTTGGTGGCACCAAGCGTTAGTAACACATGACGAATGGTTTCACAGGGACTAGCTGAGATAGAAAGTGCGAAGAGGCAAGCGAGCACACTATTATTTCCCTTAGCATTCTTTTATTTCACTCCTTCCCAGGGGCATGTGCAGCCCCAGCATTAATCCAAGGGAATGAAGACACCCCACCTTGTCACATCATGTTTCCATATCTCATGGCTGTGGGCRGGGAGAGCCACACACTCTCTGGGGGCCTGTCTGCCACACACAACTAAGAAAGCAGGACTTGCAGCACTGAACTGGTAACATGAAATTCTTACCACAGCAAAGGTAGCAGGAACTGAAAGTAAACCATGGGGCTGCCCTCCCTACTGTATTCACACTGTGACTTCAACCCATCTACAGGGAACATCTTGGGCAGGAGCTGACCTTGAACAGCCCAGCCTGCCCTTGCTGCAGGTAGCTTACCTGCGGTTAGTCATGAATTTTACTAGCAGTTTCTCTAACTATATAGTTTTCTAACACTTCCCTCAAGGCAGATGATTTCAACCCATGTTCATAACTTACATTCTACAAGATGTTTATGTAGTGAATGCCTCTATGAGATTCTCATGAAGATGAAGAACCAAACAGACAATAATGTCTGTTTCCCTTGGAGCCTAGTCAGCCCTTGATGTCCTAGTCCGAGCTGTGGCAGCACATTACAACAGTGACCCTAGCTGTTCTGCTGTCTGCTGTCTGTCATCCGGGGATAAATATACGACTTCATTTTTATGGCTGTCTGACTTCATGATCATGCATTTTAGAGAAGAAAAATGAGAAAAATGGTTACATTGCTACCTGGAATGGTCATGTCAATGAACACATAAATATTTGATGTAAAATTAAAAGTTGGAGGACAGATGACTAAATTTCATATATAATAGACCCCTAAATTAGAGTTATATTTTACTTTGCAATTTGCAAAATACTTACCTGTAAAATCAAAGTTAAGCTATTCAGGAATTGCATAAGTAAGTTCTGGATGCCTCAGTATTTTCCTTGTTTGTTTCTTAGCACTCTTTCTTGTTTCTACCACCTTTTCACATGCATATCATCTTCATTTTCTTGTAAGTAGGTGTTTTGTTTTTGGAATCTGATGAGAGAGAGTTGTGGCAGAGGTAGCTTTCATGTATTCACCATCTCCTGCCTTCTTTCTCTTTCAAAATCTCTGGAACCTGTGCTTATGAAGCAATCCACATTTTGCCAGTGGTATTCCCACTCTCCAGGATTATGTTTTTTGGATCGATACATTGTAATATTAAAGAGCAAAAAACATCTTCAAAGAATTAATCTTATTTTCAGTTTTTGATGTTTTCAACTGCCTTTTCTTCTGAAATGTGATGGGTTGCAAGACAAGATTTTAAGTATTTACAACCATCTCTAATAAACTGCTTCATGGATATTTATGAGGTGCTGTTTTAGCAGGCTATATTGTAATATTAATCAAAATCACGGGTGCTGCTTGGAAACAGTCCAAAAGTTAGATCTTTACTGATGTCTTTCCAGGTATCTTTATTTTTCCAACTTTCTTTTTTTTTTCTGTTGTTAATTTCCAATTAAATTATTTATCAGATGGTGTTTGAATACATATGAAAACAGCTTTGACAGAAAGTCAGAGAATCCTAAAATTATTCCTTGTTTTTATGTTTATTCAACACCGTTATTTATTTGTTTTCTATTTATTTTTAAAGGAAAGTAGTAATATTAGCAGGAAAAGGTACAAGGCAGCCTGCTGTGCTAATAAAGCTACATTGTATAAGTTCATTGCTTACAACTAAAAGTGTTATGGCATGTTCTGAAGACATGAAGTGTGTGAAGCCTTGATGTAATTTTCACATCCATCGTGCACCAGGGACTAAAGAATCCAGAAGACCAGAATGTACCTTTTTCAGTTATCTGCTTTGGGCTGGGCAATGTTATTTCTGAATGCTCAGCTCAACACCCTAACTCTTAATTATGAAGAGCACCTAAGTCTGGCTGAATGATTTAAACACCCAAAATGGTGAAAAAGGTTTATGGGTATTTTCCAGATTTAGTTCTCAATAATTCTGCAAATTCAAAAGGTGAGGGCAGGCTGGACTGGATATCCTTATGCATATGTTTCTATGCAGAACATACTACATTCTTCATTTTTAACTATTGAAATTTAGTGTCAGCATCATTCTGATATGGTCCGATCAGATCAAAAATAGAAAACAGTAGGTATATTTTGCCTCCATACTGAACCCTTAGTCAGACAAACATATCTCCAAGAATTCTTGTGGAATTGATGTAGATAGAACTAATGAAATTCTTATTTCTCTGCCTTGATGTGATCGATCATTTGCCACAAAATATTTGTTATATGAAATGAGCCATGAAATCTCTACAATTAAACAAAAATCCAGAAATATTTTATGAGAAAGGCCAAAGACATATATCAAATATATCAACTATATTTCCTTTTAAAACACTATTTCAACTGTAATGATTTGAGATATTACCCATAGCACAGATGTCACAGTATTATTTTTAGTGCCTCTCTACTACGGTTTCTCTACTGCAGTTATTGTTATGGGAAACTCTAGTTAGAAAGAGAGGTTACTGAGGGTTAGTGCTTGATCATTTTAATTAAAGCATCTCTTGTATGTTAAATGATACAGAATATTATTAGTCAGCTCTGCTATAACAAAGCTACTCTGTTACTCACGTGTGAAAATTACCACATTTATGTGGATGAGTGGAGATTCATAAAAATACTTAGATTAAACCTCTGTCTATCATATAGAACCATCTGCTTTCTCCATTCAATAAACAGTAACAGCWGATCTGTCTGATCGCACAGAGGTTTCCTCTCTTCTTCCCTCAATGTTTTCTTAGAATCTAATATTGTAACATTTGGTCAATAGCTTTAGGGAATATCGTGGCAAATGTGTCTGAGGGGAGATGACAAAGTCTGAGAAATAATAAATGTTGATCTTCAGACATTCTTACAAGAGTGTTAGGAGTTGTCAGATTTCACTTTTTCACTTTGTTTCTTTCTTTCACTTTGTTCTTCAGTATTGACTTTCATTTCAAGGGCCCAATTCTCCAACCCTCTGAAATAGTTTGATGCCAAAGTAATTTCATTGGCTTTCATAGAAATACAGCTGCTTAAGACTCATGAAATAAAAAGGCAAAGCAGGCTTGAAGTCATGCAAATAGTGCTCAACTCACTTTTGTGTTATTTGTGAGCCATTTTGGACAGCAGTATTGTTTGGGAAATGTTACTGGTTTTAGCAGGCCTGATAAGGGGTCAGCAATCCCTTATGCAGCACCATCCTGAAGCTCTGAGCTATGACAGAGCATATGTTTAAAAATCAGAGATAAGGAAAGCAAAGGTCTCCAAAAGACCAGCTGGAGACCGGTGGATATCTCCACAGGGAAAAAATAAGTTTTTCTTTATCAAAACCTCAGAGGTTTTTTATTGTTGCTGCTGAAATCAGGAAATACTTAGTAGCTTTTTGAGATAAAGTCTAACTGAAGTTTGGGGTTAAGTGAGAGACTATGGAATTTGCCTTTCAGACACTTAGGGAAGGAAGCAGAATATGTTTGAGAGCAGGAAAGAGTAATACACAGGGACAGAGTTTTAACATCAGCAGCTTTGGTTCCCAAACATGGGAGCTTTTGACCATTAGCCTATATGGAGAGATCAAACACAGCCCTTGTGGTCAGTGATGCTCCATTCTGTTCTCCAGATCATGTGAAGCAGAATGACATGCTCTCTTAGCATCAGAGATGGTCAAAAGGATTCTGCTTTCTACTGTGTWTAAAGCCTTTGGACAAGGTAATTTTGCATGGTCAGATCCCTTCTCCTCTGTAGTGCTTCATTCCTGTGATACTGAAATGACATAGGCATTGCTTGAGCAGATCCTATACTGCAGGCTGCATTTCATCTTAGCAGTTTGAGTGATTAATTAAACTTTAATTAGGCTGTGCCAACATTTCCAACACTACAAGTTTGCAGAGAGAATGCAAACACAAGATTGTCAGGAAGGCTAAATGCAGATATGCAGAAAACTGCTCTGATTGACTGAGTGCATAAGCCTTGATGTATTCTTGCAATATTTTTCAGCAACAGAAAGAAAAGGAAAGATCAATTGGATTAGCAGGGCAAAAAGGCAAATACATGAGAAACATCAGTTCATTCTGCAGACATGGTTCTTTCCCGAGTCTCAAAGAGGAGGAGGAGGCTGGACCGCCATGACAACTACTGGGTTGCCATATAAAATATGCAATCACGTATACTTCAATTATTTTGAGATAACTGTGCTGTTTTGCCCAATTATATGTGTGTTTCCAGTGGTATATGCTTCTAGCTGACGTGCTTGCAGAGAGCAGGCAGAGGAAAGCCTGTATGCCTGAATTAAGAACAACAGCCTGGGAAATCTATTTTAATTCACATCTTTAAATATTTCTGATGATTTATTAAGAAAGTTCTTTTATTCAGTATGTCAAAGAGCTTTAAAACTGGTTAACAGCTTTTGCCACTTAGTGATACAGCTATATAGCGTGGGCATTACTTGCTGTAAAAAGATGACCTGAGGCGCAGTTAAGCTGATAGCCTGGCAGTCAGTGCCAGAGATACAAAACCTGAATCTACATTTCCCAGAGGACGGAGACATGAAGCAATGTTACATGAACTAATCCTTGCTGCACTTTGAGCACTCTGTGTAAACGAGAAGAAATCCTGAGCCCAGGCTACATATTCAAACTCTCTTTCCTCTGCTTGCAGGGGCAAGTGAGAGTATCTGATTCCTTTCCAGGTATTATCCAGATTGGTGCTGGCATCCTTGTGGTAGCACGAATGCTTCTGCAATTTATGTTTCCCGTGGACATGCCTGCAGGATGGAGCCTGGGCAGCACAAATAATGACACGGTTTTTAAGCAGAGACATTGCCATCTCAGGCTGCTTCTCAATGATCACAGCAGGAGAACCTCTAAAAGCAGAATCCTGGTGAAGTACAGTTCAGGCAACAGGGGCCTGGTTCTTAACCTCCTCCCTGCACTTCTGACCCAGAAGGCTGTTAATGGGAAAGGGCTTTGAGAGGATCTCCTGCTGAAGATAAGAGAGCCTCTCATGCACTTCTCAAGCTAATTTCCCATTCACTTTGGACTGAGGTGTTGGTAGCCTAAAGATTGCACTAAGTTCAGTTAATGTGCCAAGCACATTCGCCTTAACATTCAGAAAGTAGCTGCTCTGGTCAATTCACCTTAAAAGCCATTTGGAAGTTCATCCTTTTTGCTTAAACACATTGCACCAATATCAGCCTTTTCCATGGTTCATATGTCAGGCTGCTGATGATAAAGAAGTGCATTTTATCCTTGGTGAGCCTGTTAAAAACAGATGTTCACCCCAGGAATTTAAGATACTCCTAAGGGTTTGACTTAAATCCAGCAAAATTAGGAATCGTTAAAGGAGGATCTGCATCCTTAAACTAGGCCCATTGTGTCTCATGACTGTAGATAATCTTCAGTGAGTATAAGAACGGGGGAAGTTTCACTCCACTAAGAGCAATGCAATTTGAAATGTTGGCAGCTGATAAGTGCAGGTGAGGATAAAGACATGTCTGCATCGTTCACTTGAATTACATTTCAAATATATTTTTCTTTGTTGGAAAATCCCGCAGATGTATACACACTTCTGCTTTTTCAATCCACATTATCTGCCAGTATGCTTAATTATATCCTTTCCCCAAAATCCTGTTTAATGTTTCTTTAGAAATATATTCTATGATTTCTCCTTAAAATTAAGACTCTTAAAAAACTCTTGTCCTTCATCACAATAAATGTATTTTCTATGTCATGAAAATTAATCCAATGAACCCGTTACATGTTTCAGTCAAAACAGACACTTTAGATAGGTGATAGTTCTACCCATGAGGAGGAACAGTTTGGGAATGTACAACATAGTTGTTTTGGAAAAATGTCGCTCCTTCCCATATGCAACTTGTTCATTTCCAAGTCATGCAGAGATAAAATAATACAACAAACTTTCATCGACACTGCCTGAGGTCCATCCAACCTACGTTATTTGGGGATTATGTGACACCATATCTTCATTTCAGCCATTTGTGCTGAGTTTGGTGTAACTTCTTCATACCAGATCCTATTCAAACATGCTGTTTTTCTMTATTTTGAATCTATTTGAAAGTACAAATAAACTTACTGACAATGTTTAAATTGCACACATTTGATTATGCACTTTCATGCAGTTGATATTGTCCTGTTATTCCCTGTTATAAAGTCAATCACATTGATTTTCCCTTGGTATCTAGACTAACTTTTAAAGAATGTTATAGGTGGTAATTGATTTGTATGCTAAAGTTGCTTTAGGGCGTACTTTCAAAATGAGATTTTGAGGTAGGCTTTTTCTTTGTTAATTAAATAAATTTAAAAGGATTTGTGTTATCTTCTGGTTCATATTGTTCATATAAAGTGAATTTTCAAGGACTTATATTAAAATGTTAGGGGATCCTGTGCTATAAATAACCTTTCTTGTAAGMTTATATGGGAGTGTGCTAAATCCTTATTTTTCATAACTTTTCTCAAACAAAATCAATTAATATGTCTATTATTTGATATCCTGTTGTTTTAATGACATTCTAAGAACATCAGCTGAACATGATTTAGGTTTTTAATTTATTCCCTTAATTCCAGTTTTTCRTTGTGTAGTGGATTACCCCTTTTTACTGGAACCTTCTGAATATGAATGCCATGTTGCTGAGGAGTCGTTTTAATATTTTATCTGCTTATCACTGCTTGATCATTTTCTCTTATTGCCTTTTCTGGCCCCTTTTGCAGTCCAGGTGGARACTTATGGCTACACTCCTGTTTTGGGAGCCCCCTGGAGCTGATCAGGGTGATGAGTCCCCAGAGTTCTGGAAAGGCTGTAGCTGGGGCAGTGGTGCCCCTGCCCAGCCACACATCCTCACTTGGGGCAAGTATTCCAGTGAGAGGGAAGGAGGAGAGCTCTCTTGGGTCAAGCTTTATTGCAGATGCGGAGCCAAACATCCTGCTCGTTCTCAACAGGGCTGTGTTCATCTCTGGATTCAATGCTAAAATAAAATCTAATCAGGTAGGATGAGATTTTTAGGAAAATTGAAGTACTTATTTAGTAGTGTCAGGTGATTAGATTTTTTTTTTTCAATGCCATATCATAAGCACTCCCAATGYAAAAATCAGGCTGCTATTCAGAGCTACATTTAGAAACTAACTCTATAAATCTTGATAATCTTGCAAAGTAGCTAAGAAGCATAACTGCATCTTCCAGTTCTTAATATTGCCCTGACGCTTAGCTCCAGTGCAAATTAGTGGTACATAAACATGACTATTAAAACTGTAGTCTTGTCCTTTGTGTGATAACCTTCCTGTATTTAACAAATACTTACGTGGTAGTTTCAGAAGATGACAGCACAGGAAAAATCTATATCTGAGTTCCTGTCCCTCATTTGGCAGATTTCACAAAGACTTTACATAGGT
This sequence comes from Eudromia elegans, assembly GCA_003342815.1. Taxonomy (NCBI): domain Eukaryota; kingdom Metazoa; phylum Chordata; class Aves; order Tinamiformes; family Tinamidae; genus Eudromia; species Eudromia elegans. The sequence continues at coordinate 462,929 of PTEX01000194.1, forward strand.
GATAGATTTTCTGATCTTCTGTCACCCACCTATAATGAAAGCAGTAGCAATATTCTGTCTTGCAAAGGAGCAGAAGACACTTCTAAAAGACTGGAATGATAAAGAAATAAAACAGGTCAGCTAAATACCTGATGAAACGGAGTGAGCTCGTAAGCAGTCACCAGGTTCTGCACCCACCTTGTATGGGACCAACAAGCATTGAAATATTTAGGAATCACTTTAGGGAGTGACTGTAAAGCTTGTCACCTTCAGTTGATGTGCTTTAAGTAGGGATATGTTATAAGGATACTTGACATTTATTGAGACAATTATTTAGTCATCAAAACATCTATGTGGTTCTGCAAAGTAATCAACCCTTTCCTTACTCAGGAGGCTATAAGGGCACATACATCACTTGCCTCTAGGCTCGAAGAGATTCAGTGACAAATCCAGGTTTACAGTCCACAAGAGGATGCTTTGTTCCCAGTGCTGTGTTTAGAGTATTGATGATATCAATCATAGTGAAGGCACAGTACAGTTGCCAAAGCCCCTATGTATTGCTGTTTTTTTAAAGATAGCCAACCCCTAGTCACAAGTACTTGAGTTTCCTTGCATGAAGAGACAGGTCTAGCCTGCATTCTGTCACTGCTGAAGAAAAATGCAATGCATTTATCACAGGAAAAAAGCATAGACATAAGATTTAGGCTTTTCACCATGGATAAAGAGTTGATGTATGTTATTAGAAACTACTCTCCTAGGCTGTATTTCATTTAAGCTTTTAGGGCCATCTAAATCAACTTCTTTTAGCTTTAGGAAGATAAAGATTGTAAAACAAATTATTGAGCACCTAGAGACCTACCATGTTGATTTATACCTGCTACATACAGTGAGTTTATAATTCACAGTTGTGAATCCCCAAGCTGATGCATATTTTCTGAATTATCTGGTTAGTATGAATTAGAATGAAATCATACGAGCATGTGTTTACCTTTTGTAAGTAAGAACCACAGGCAAACAAAAGCATTAAAAATGATTAAAGGTATCAGGAGTACATGGGCTATTTTTCTTATGTTGACAATGTTTAGAAGGTAAGCATCTGCCTGCTGAAGCCTTGTTCATAATAAGAATATTATCTGTATAGATCAGGATGTCTTACTGGGAACTGAATACCTTGTTCTAGTTCTATAAGACTATATTTGAAAATAAAATGGTTCTTAAGCTGACTATAACTGGACGTCTGGAATGAATTACTTGATAACTCATTTTAGTTCCATTACCATGCATGAGAATTGGGCTTTTTTTTTTTTTTCCCAAAAGCACTCCTCTGGATATAATCAGGAGCTATAGAGACAGATAAAACAACTGCTCATCTTGGTCATTTAAATAGAGAAGTTGTTTGACTCATTGAATTTCTTTAGCCATCATACAGCATTTCTTGCATACTGAAATGGGACCAAAGTTTTGTTTTTGCAGTGAAGGGTGATTTGGCTAGACTCACAGTTTGGTTGCTCATGCTTTCCTCAGCTTAAAAGCAATCATTTTTCTGAAGCCATTTCTTGAATTCACTACTCTGGTTTCAATAGACAGATGCCTTGATCAACATAATCCTCATTAAAAAAAAATCATAGATAGTTACTTCTCAAAGTCTTTGATCTTTGTTTCTGAAATAAATTTGTAGAACTAGAGGGGAAGGAAAGGAAGAAACCGTGTATTCATTTTTAGCCCTTAAGAGCTGCACACCAGACAGAGCCACAGCAGTTTTTCTTGRGCTCTCCATTTCTCCTCTTTCATGGTGAACTTGACTAATTAAGTACTAATTATATTGTTTATGGAACTGCTTGTGAATTTTCTCATAATMTCCTATTCACAGGGAAATGAGGTATGTGTCTGATATTTTCATGTGTCAGTCAATTATGGTCTTTGCAACTCTCTTTGAAAAAAGCCATAACCGTTATCTTTCTTTCTATTGTGACAGGCAGCTGAAAAAGTGCATCTGAATTTTGCTTTGCAAAGAGGTTTCTTTTAAACTATGATTAATGAACTATAATTAATGTTAACTTTGTAATAAAGAAGGGTGAAAATGTTCTTTAAGAGTTAACATCTGAATATTGTAGGATCTTCATATTTCCATGGCAACAGCTTAACATGATCAGTAAGGAGAGTGGACTATTTGATATGAGTTGTCATTAACAAAAAAAAAAAAAACCAAAAAAAAAACCCACCATACTGGGAAATACATATTATCAAACACATATGTGTCATAGAATAAAATCTCCAGTTTCAAAAACAGGCAATGATCCATATTGTTGATCCATATTAATCTATTGTTTTAAAACTGATATTACATTAGAAATGGAAGCAGTAATTTTCATGGCATTTAATTGCAGTTTTTGTGATTGCAGTGGTGTAAGTTTAAAGAACAAGAACTTTAGGTAGGAGATAATCTGGTAGCACTGGCACTAAACCTCTTGTTTACAACGTGCAGTGCCAAGTACACTTATTGTTTTGTGGCAGGTTTTTTGCTGGTGTCTTGTATACTTTTCTGTAGTAGCAGGAATGGGCTCAGCTGCCGTTTTAGTCAGTTCTATTAAGAATATATTGATAGCTAGTACACCAGCAGTGTCCAGCCCCTTCTGCCAAATCTATTATTTTTAAAAGGTCAGAGGGCTACAAGGAATGTGATAGGACAGGTTTTCCATTCCTTTTTGCTCTGAGTGTGTCACTCATACGGTGTCATGGGCACAGAAGCTGCCTGTAAATGTTTCTCTGGAGATTTGGTTGATGGGTATTGCCCAAGTGCTGTGGTGCTTTTTGAGAGCAAGCCTGGGCAGTCGCTCGAGTATGCTAAACTCTAGTGTTCTTTGGCATGTCACTCTTGTGAGTATTTAGCCTCTTGTTCTGCACAGAGAGAACATCTCAGAGTTCTGGCCCATTTTCTACTGTCAACCTTCATCCGTGCCAGGTCACGATGAGCGTACCTGAAGGTACGTGCTCAAGAGGGCAAATCAGRTTTTAACATCCTGAAATAAATTAAGCTACCTTGCAGACAGCACCATCTAAACACAGGGCTAATTCGCTCTGTACTCTATGAAAAGGGGTAAAAGAGATTATCATTAATCTTTTGTTTTTACTGCATGAAATAAAAAATCTGGCTTTGGGACAGAATTTTTGGCAGGTAATAGGGTTCCTTGCTTTTAATTATCTGAATGTTGGCACAGCAGAACTGCTCATTCAGCCCCTCCCTCTGCCTCTCCCTCTCCCTCTCCCTTCCCCTCTCCACCCCTCCCCTCCTCTCCAAATTTCTCTTTGATTCACAAGCAATGGGCATACACTATACTACGGGACATTCCATTTTGATACAGTGGAGTCTGGAAGGAAACTCATTTGATAATAACAAAATATAGTTATGCTTTTTCCCAGATTAGGGCATGCACTGGTGCCCAGCCCTGCTGCACTCTTTAGAGGAAATGCAATCAGGCAGCATAGAGGTAAAGGGGGAAAAATCAAGAGGGCGGGTACAGATGGAACTTTGCCCATCAGTCATGATGAAAGATACTTCCAAATTTATTTGGGCAGGTGGAGAGATCGTGCACGAAGATGTCAATGTGTCTTTGACTGTAGAATGTAATAATCCTTTTGTTTTAACCACCCTTTGCCTAACTTCAGTATTTCAGCAACAAACACTTCTTGACAAAGGCTTTTTACTGTGTATGTCACAGGAAAGACCTTACTGGACCTTCTCGGCATTAATGTCAAATAAATAATAGAGCCCATTTAAGACCAGACTCAAAATGTGGTAAATGTGGAAAATTGACTAGAAATAGTTTTATTCCTGCTACCAGGAAGGAAATAAAGTGCATCAGTGGAATCCATAAATCAGCTTATGTCATTCTCACTTAGTCAAATTTACCTTGACATGATCTTGCTAAGTATCGCCCATGTGTTACCTAGTGTCACTGCGATTTGCATCATTATGCATAATAGTATTTGAATGCAGATGATATATAGAACAGTGTTGTATTTCTGACTCAAATTTGTCACAACTTATTCCTATCATACCACACTTAATATCAGACCTACTTAAGTGTAACTCTTAATAAAAAATGATGTTAAGATAAAGAAACTTCCTTTCTTTCCAGTCATATCATAGAGAAGCAGATACAGACGTTACTGTCACATTGTATATTACAGCTGTGTATGAATAGTAGTAAATTCAGCAAGATTAAACACCCTCTGAGGACACGACTGTCCAGGAAACAGAACACAGACCGAAATGGATGTCAGCTGATCTTTTTTCTTACTTCTGCCACTGTTAGGTTGTGTATGTCTCTACAAGCCGTTTTATCACTCTGAAGTTGTGTCACTCTGTAATTTACATTTTATCCCCTAGATTGTAGCTTCAAGGGGAAAGGGCCTTTCTCATAGGTAGGTATAGGAATGAGGACAGTAGCTGAGGCTTCTGAAGTGAACTATTATGTAAGAAAGAATAAGCAACTGTATGATAGTATATATGCAGACACTGATCCTCTCCAATCCATGCAGGTGTTGTGAACTTCTAAACTYGTATATGGGATCCTTGTTCAGTTTTTGGAAACTACGGGGTTTTGGGGTGTTATTTTTTTGTGTGTTTCTTCATTYTTGTATTGGTTTGTTTGTTTGTTTTTGGCACAGGGCTCTCCAAACTTCCAAGACTGCTTTGTTGATTTGAGGCAATCTTTCTTTCAAAATCAGGATAGATTTTTTTTCCCTTTTTTAAAAATCAAGTTCATGTCATAAATGTTTCAGTTTCCTAGCCAAATTTTAATGTCTTCTAAAAAGCCATACACTCACCTCAGGTCTATAAAAATGTTTTATGTAGGCCATCATCTAAGGAACACATTGCCTCTTGTAAGAAAATAAAAAAGGAGGCAATAAGTTGCAAATCCCAAAGCAGCTAAGTGAGAGTGGAAGAAAGTGCCTTGGGTTTGCAGAAACTGTAAATTGTGGTTTAGTGATCCCACTGGAGCATAAGGGAAATGAAAAGAAAAATTGGTGTTAAAAATAATCAAAGGAAAAAAAATAMAGCTGTTTTGGAGGAGTGGGTTAAGGGTTACAAGATAACAAGAAATTTCTGTAAGTTTTGTGTTTGTGAAATATATTTCCATCACCATATCATACTCCTGTCTCAGCCCCTCTGCAAACAGTAGCAGGCCTTTCCTGTAAAAGGTCTTGGAATAGTGGATGTCTTGAACAGTGGCAAAGAAAAGTGGATGCAACAGAATAGACCCACAGGCGTATCCCTCCTGCTTCTGGAAGTGGCAAATGGAGCAAATACAGGTGTGACCACTTAAGGAAGTCACAGGTATCTGCCAGATCACCAGAGAGAAGGCAGAAGCCCCAAGATACAAGGTACTGTTGTGGCTTGCYTGGGCATGACAAGATCTCCCAGAGTTTTGAAGTGTTAGTATATTCTTTACTGTGTGTGTGACTCCAAGCCTCTTATAGTTCTAGCTTTATATTTTATGGTCTTAATTGAATTATTTTTGTTCATGGCTTCTCAAAGTGCACCTCCCTAATGCTCCCTTGTGGAGTGGTGTTTTCCTGTAATGGCAGTTATGGGATATTCAGTTTCTCTCTTTTACAATTGTGGTGAATTTTGCTTGAAATATTTCATCTTGAATATTTAATCTCATATTGTTATTCTCTCTTGATTAGGAGATGGAGCATATGAATCATCTTCTCAGACTATCTAATCATTTAATGAACTTAAAATTTATAATTTGTGAAAATAGGTGCCCTCTTGGAAGGAAAAATGTAACATTTAAGCAAATATTTTTTTCTAAAAATTAATTTGCCAGCTAGTCATGAAAATACAAGGATACCTTGTGGTTTTCTCCTTCTACATCATTTCACAAATGAATGTAAGACAGGTAGCAAACTGAGAAAAGATTATCCTTGTTGAGGTGTTATTTCATTCAGTTTTAAATRTTAATGTATGATGTTGCATCGTTATGTAGTACTCTTCACAAAGATGATATAGGCTGTTTGTTAAAGAAAATATGAAGCCTGTGAAATGTCTGTTCATAAATGTTTACAAGGGAGATCATAGATAGAATTATAGGCAAGGAAAATGAAGAGTAGATGAGGCAGAGGAGCACTGCAATAACATGTTGTTGGCAAACATTTTGAGCTGCATTTCTTAAAGATGAACTTTTCTTTCTGGATTTCATACAATTTTTCCATTTCCAGGCCAGAAGAGCCTATGATCACAGAGCCTGTAACTCGATTCTGTATATCAAAAGAATATGTGTGGTGAAGTCAGCAGTGAATGTAGGAAATTAAAGCTGCAAATGGATAGACTCTTTCAGTGCCTCCACTGTTTTGTTCCCTTTCATAAGGAACACAAAATGTGAACTGGTCTTGAAAATCTAGGCTCCTGCCATGCTTTGCCTATGTAGAGKCTTGACATGACACATGGTACTAAAACAGAGTAAGGACATGTTGAGAGCAGGGCAGTGAATAGGAAGAACAGGCTTAGAATCCCATCACAAAGGTAGGATTTGGGCCACAGTCTGGTGCAGAGGGCTCTATAGAGAATCTCTGCTGCCTGTCGTCTGACCTCTTCTGAAGGTTATTTAGCTCCTAGGGCAGCCCAGGTTTACACAGGTAAAACCCTATCTTAAGAGCTACCTTTCTTCCAAGCTGCAAATCTCCATCTAAGCACAGATTCTTCTGTGTAGCACACTTAGCTCAGGCAGAATGCTTTAAAGATCTGAATGAAATGTTAGTGAAATGAAACTTGTTGTGAAATTCACTGTGGAGGAGAGGAAAAAAAGTCTTTTTGGATTTTCTTAAATATTCCCTTTGGGGAATGGTAAAATGAGCCCAAGAATATGTATATGGGGTTCTGTTTGTTTGGACACTGGTCTACTGATTACTCTCTGGTCCATGGAGATTAATATCTTCCTAACATAATCCAGAGTTGCAATATAGTGATTTTTATTGAATTCTCTTAACTAGATTTGGTCTTTATTATCTGTTTTCCAAATGATAGGCAATATTAATGCTACTGTTTTCTGCCAACATACAAATTATACAAATTTATTTAATTTCCTTACAGCAGTTGAATTAATTGTGTATAATATGCTGAGAACTGTGTTACACAGGAAGAAAAGCAAATTAAGGTGGCAATAAGCATAATTGAAATCCTTTACTTGTTTAACAATTWTTTTTTTGCATTCACTTTRTATTTGTTCTTCATAGTTTTGGTTGTGCTATTGTTAATTCCAGCAAACACAAGTCTTCCAGATTTGTAGCTGTTTTGACATGCCTCTGTTAGCTCACTGAAATGTGACAAGTGCAGAAGAGAGCTTCTGATTGGATTCTATTGCAGTATTATGCTATGCCCACCAGTAAAAAATGCAGAGAAAATTGAATCCTAAAATTATCTGCCTCTCTTCCATTTACTCTCCAAGCCATTTCTTCTATTTTTCAATTATCATCTGGTAATAAATGTGTCATAGTGCAAGATGAGACCTCAGTGGAATACAGTAACACTGAAGACAGAACGGAAAATTCAAGAATATTCAAACTTGTTTGGATGCAAATTTGGTCATTATATTGAACTGAAAGTTATGTGCTGTAGAGGAGGAAAGTAGCAAAGCTCTAGAAATTTCCTGTGCTAATGAAACAATCCTCTGCCGTATGTGCTACCAGACACCACGGCATCTTTCTTTCCAAATGAATTTCCTGTTCTGAGACAGGCTATGAGGTTTATGAAACATTTAATTCCCTTTGGGAAATGAGTGGAGTGCAGACATTGGAGAAAAGCCATACCCTTTGGAGTCAATGATTAAATTTAGGTGGACTCCTAAACACAGCCATGATTTCAGGCCTTATGCGGATGTTTGTAATGTGTTAATTTCACTCTYCATCTTTAACTTTTCCTTACCTGTCTCTAAATTTGCCCTCAGCAATGTCAAGCAGAAGGAAGCTTCACATTTGTTGCTAGTCTCTGTTAGCTTCATCCTCTCCTAAAATATTTGATATGCTGTGCAGGAATCTCAAGAGAAGAGAAGAGTTCTCAAATTTTCTATTGATCTGTATCCTAATAGAAAAATGGCTGTAAATTTTGGAGCTTCTGCAGCTAATTCTGGAGGGAACATTTTGCCAGCATTTGAACCGTTAGGAACCAGCTTGTTGTGWCTCTAGACATCATTTAACCTAACTGTGCAGAACTCTGAAAACCCTCAAGAGTGCCCTAGTATTCAATATGCTAGTCAAGGCTCAGTGGCAGTTACCCTTTTTGAGTGTGCTTCTCCCTGAAAATGCATTGCCAGGCGCCTTGCTGGAGTGGTAGCGTGTAACTCCTGGAATGCCGGGTTGCAGCCTCTCCATCCATATATTTCTTGAGATAGAAAACCGTTCCTCACAGGACTGATCAAATTTTCTTAATTTACTTCTACCTAAATCAGCCTAAGACAGCAATATGAAAATAGTGCAGTATCTGACCCACTGTGTTCACCATAGGTTTTTCTGAATCATATAGTGTCACTAAGAGGAGAATTAATCTAACCTATTTTAAAGGATTTGTGTTTTGAGAAGTTTCAGAGCAAATTTAAAGTCCAGTGTTCCTAAGACAGGAAACAATGTTTCTCAACAGGCAGACCGACAGACTTATTTTGTCTTGACAGTGATGGTCTGCTCAATATTGATGGCAAAATGTTTGTGTTTAATGATGCCCATAAATGCTACTGAAATATTTTTTTTTCGCTACCTCTGAGGGTCTTTAGAAGTATAAGTATTACCTCATTTTCCTTTGATGAAGGGATTATTTAGATTTCAGGAGTAGAGTAAGAACAAAAGTTAGCATAAAGGGAACCTCTAGAGGAATTCTTCAATTTCCCAGGAATCACACATACAGATCTAAAATAAGAACAATGTGAATAATATTCTGCACATCTCTTTCTAGAAGAGAACTGTGGTTAGATTTGGCATTCCTAGATATGTAACTACTACCCTGTGTCTGATTAGCTATTATCTTTCTCCTTTGACACTTGGTTAGTGAATTTGAGCATCTTCAGCTAAGCTCTTAAGGAGCTTGGAAGAAGGACAAGAAGTGGTGTTTTGAATAAGTAACTTATAAAATGACCCATACTTCTTGCCCCCTGCTAATCATCTCAGTTATACAGGGATGCAAGAAAGGGAAGCATTCACTGTAGCCTGAAAAGACCACATGTAGAGCAGAGAAAGTAATCCAGGCTATATGTCACTGCCTACTTCTGCTGTGACTGTTAGATGTGGTTCTCTATCTTGTAACCTGGATAAAGTTAGTTCTCCCTCAATCAGCCTGTTTCTTCATTTAGCCTAGTAAGAGGCAAGTTAAAAGGAGGCAACCCAACAAAGTCCTTGTCCATATGCTATTATCTGTAAAGGCTCATTGTAAAGGCCGATTTTTATTTCATTTAAAGCTTCCAGCAGGAAAACTTCACACAGTCAGGTTCGAAAGACAGCCCCCTCGCTATTGTTCTCCACTTTTGATTTGCTGTGAAAGGATGCTCTATTTTAAGAATCATGATTGTCTTCTTTTAAGGGCAATTTTAGGACTGTTCTCGTCAAGCAGAAGTAGATGGAGGTGGAGATAATAAATCCAGCAAAGTACATTATAAAGACCTAATAAATGCTAGGGCCGCAGTATATACTTTAGCCTAAGGGGATCAAGACTGTTCTCTCTATGTCTCTCACACGCACATTTCCTGATCTTAACAAGATGAAATACAGATTTTATTGTATTTATATGACAATTTTAGTCTAGATCAAAAACAGTGAAATGGAACAAATAGGCATCTAAAATAAAATAAGATTTTCACATACTTTAGGAAAGTATTTTTTAATCTGACACCTTTCAGCACTGCATTAGGGAAATGGATCTTGAAAAGAGATTAATGTTAGAAATTTGCCACCACACACATCCAATATTATTTAAATTATATTTGATTAAATATTTTTCTGGCTTAAAATTAACAGGATTGCCTGTAGAATTATAATTCTAAGCAGACCGAGTGTACCTTGTTAAGGATTTGAGAATAAAAGAAAGTGGAGCATAGTAAGTGCATTTGGGCTCATCTTGTCAGGAGTCACAGATTTCTTCCACAGCCTTTCTTGGCATATCCTGTTAGCCCTTGGTGATGCGCCAGCTTGCTTTGTCTCTAATTATTAAGTGGGCATTTTACTAGAGAATTTCAAAGTTACATAAACAAAAAAGTAAACCTTTTCACTTAAACTCTGTGATCAAAACCCATCATTTACCAGGCAGTTACAAACAATGGGAGCTTGTGCTTTGACTTACAGAGAAAGAAATCTAATCCCCCTCATCCCACCATTATTCAAATTTCTAGGTCACAACTAAATAAGAAGTCTGAATTCTGAAATATTTATACCTACTAAATACACCTATGTGTTTTTGTAAATATGTTCCAGCCAAGGGAATGGTGGAGACTTGTGTGTTGTTCCTAAATGTCATAACACTATGAGACTTGAAGAATGCTTACTGTCTTATTTTTGGGCACACATTCATTATCTTCACTCAAGAGTTCCTTTCTCAGTCATTCTTTTTTGCAGGACAATCTTGATACATTTTGCAGAAAGGGACACAGGGAAGGGTACCGATGTCCCACCTGAGTACAGGAGCAGGGATACAAAAGGCACTTCTTTTGAAACACGTGCTCCAGAAAACTGTTAAGTACAGAATTGCAGATACGTGGGATGTATCTCTGTTGCCTTCTTCACCATCCTGATTAGCATCTCATGAATGAAGGCCTAAAAGTGTAAGACTGAAAGGCATAGATACCCAGGATCTGATAGACTTGTGCCAGCTACAGTATTTCAATGTTTTTGTTGCACTAGAAAATGGCCAGAAAACATTTTAATTGTGGAAACTGTGAGTTATTTCTGTATCAAATTCCTCTCCTTTGAGGAAGCCTTAGTTTATTTTGTTAGCAGAACTTTGAGTATTACTGTAAGGTAAGTGATGGGGAAACCTCAAGGTCACATCAGCTGTCCCGCTGTAAAGGAGCCCTAGGAATAGATGAAATGAGGTATCAGAATACACCAAAGCTGCAAAATATTTCATTCTCAGGATCTTTTCATCTGATGCCCTTTTACAGAATCTTCCCTTGATGTTATTTTGGCATTTGTACTCATGTTTGTATATCAAAGCTTTGTTTATATTGGTGCTGTAAAACACAGCTCTGACTTTTCCAGTATTACTCAGACTTGTTTTTGCATGTCAGTATCATCCTGTCTCCTTGTTTTTCTGCAGTGATTTTGCTGCTTGGTCAGATCATTTATCAGTCATTCATTACTATTACTGTTATTAGATAGGTATATCTCTAGAGGGTGAGCCTTTTTAAGATAAAATTTTGATGGACACACAAAACTTGATTTTGTAAATAATGATAACAACCTCTCTTTTCTTTAGAAATCTACAATTCAGGAATGAGTGGTTTGGGGCCATCCATTATTCGTTCATGAATATCAAAAAGAATATTCAATTAGAGAAGTGCTTTGGGATACTTTAAAATTTCTGACTATGACATGCTTCTGCTGACTTTAAGTAGTATAGAAGTAACATGTTCAACTTCAGGAAAAATAACAAAAAGCGAACTGATATCAAGTGATTAAACTGCGTACAGATTCGATGTACTTCTACATGACTTTTGCATTTCTGATGTGTTGAGATGATACTTGAAAGCACTATTTAATACATTAGGGTTTTTTTCTCTTCTGTTTTTCTTTATATATAAAAACTCAGGTGGACTGGTTAATATCCAAGTTGATGAATGCTGTTCAGATACACAGATATAAACATTTATATAAACATGATATTTCATGACGTTCATGATGCAGCTTAATTTAATTGGCTTTTGGTGAAGGGAAGGTATCTGTAGTTACACTTCGGTGATACATTTATAGTAAGGKTTTTTTTTGTTACAAAGACATTGCTCTTTCTGACAACACCTTTTAGAGAAGATTTACATACACATTCTGAGGAGCAAATCGATCATAATCAGCTAACAAACAGTCAACAAATGTGAGATTTATCCAGTGATTTCTTCCCTGGGTTCATTTACTTGAATAAACCCATCTCTATCTTCTTAATGCTCTGATGAGTATAATTAGTATGAGATTCCCCTGCAAGAGAAAGATGAATAAGTGTGTGGAGAATTTAGAAAAGGTGGAGAAGTAGGAGGTATTAATATCAATAGGAACAGTCCTCAGTAGGAGCAGTTTATCCTTCAGTCCAAGCACCTGATTGTTAAAAATGTCTGAGACATTCCATTCATATTTCTTGTAGTAAACTTTTCTCACTGGTATAAACCCACAGTATCTTTTCATCAAAATTACATTTCTATATTTCTTTTAAGACCCTAGGCATGATCTTAATGATAATTAAAAATACAATTTGATATTTCTGAATCTAATTTTGCATTTAATTAAGTCAAAATATATTTTGTATTGTTTGTAAAAGTTAAATTTTGAAATATTTTATTCAAATTATTGAAACATTATGTTTCTTTAAGGGCAACACATTTGTGTCAGTTGCTTAACATGCAAATGTTTCAATGATTAACTTTATTGTAAAAATTTCAAACCTAAACATTCTGTTCTCATTAAAAGAAACCATTTCAGTTATTTTCTTTCTAGTATGTTACTCATCTCTGTTCTATGAWGCCTGTGGGGTTTTGTAAATTGAGCTTTTCTGATGGAGATTTCTTGCTCAAGCATACAAATAAACTTTGAATTGTTCTTTTGCTTTAYAGATATAAAGAAATATAGGGGAGAGGATACGTGGTATTTATTCCAGTTCAAGTCAAAGGTCTGTAAGTCTGGAGGGTTTCTGCAAATATGTTATTCCGATTTTGTATAGAGCAGTTTATGTTTTCATATTCATATGTTTGATACCTTAATAGGATAGAGATTAACAAAATAGCATTTGGAATTCTAGACTGCACTTTAGTACTGCTTTTTCTAATGGTTTGAAATATATAAAAACACATATGTATTTTAAAGCAGAACAGAAGGCTGGATATAGGTAAAAATTTAAACCCTAATCTTCATGCAAGAACACAACTATCCCCTAAATATGGCAGCCTTTGCAGAAACCAAGAAGTGCTTGCTGCAACGCTTGCTTGGTGGGCTCCTGGCAAAGCCAGACCTCAGCCATAGGCTAGTGCATGAACCTGGGGCATGCTGAATTCATCACCGAATTTTGGAAGGATGTCTTAACTGCTGGCAACTCTGAGGAGCCTCATTTTTCCTATAAGGACTCAGAGAGTTTTGGAGGTACCTCTGGATCAAGTCCACTATGRGAACTGGGCAAAGGAAAGCATAGTTTCTGATTCTCGTTGGACGTGGACAGGATTAAGTACAGGATTTAAGTAGAGGATTGAAGCACTGAACTCAAATTACAGCAATTTTGGGCATTCAAATAAAAAAAATGGAAAGAGAAGCAGGTGAAGAAATGAGGTATTTACAGGCTTATGTAGCACCTGGATGAGAATCTTCTCTATTACAGTTTTGCATTTAGATACCTCATTTCTGCTTATATCATGTTTTCAATCTGGCCCCAAGAACCCAGCCTTTATGAAAGCCAAACATTCTAGGAAAGAAATAAAAAGAAGCTAAATATATATTTTCTGAAGCATTATTAAATCAGTCTCATGATTTTTGGGAATTTGTGGTACCCTCTTAGGACAACTAAACATCTGCTCTGGAGAAAATCCATCAGAAACTTATATGGAATAATTTTTAGAGTTTTCTTTCATCCTTTCCTTTTCAGTCCTCTTCAGCTGTGAAAGTCAGCCAGTGGGATGGATATATGTTGTCAGATGGAGATTTTATTTTGAGGGATGCAAGATACTGCACTCTGCCTGTACTAATCGTCATTCAGCCTGTCACGTATCAAACTACTGCTCTGTCTGCATGGAACAATASAGGCTGCATCTATCATAAAACTTGGCCCCAGGCATCYATCTGAGCGCATAGATAAAGGGAATTTATTTTTGCCTTGATCATTATGACAATGTTCCTCAACAGGCAGACCRACAGRCTTATTTTGTCTTGACAGTGATGATCTGCTCAGCATTGATGGCAAAATGTTGCATTTAATGATGCCCATAAATGATACTGAAATATTTTTTCACTACCTCTAAGGGTCTTTAGAAGTATGAGAGTTACCTCATTTTCTTTTGATGAAGGGGTTATTTAGATTTCTTATAAGTACTCAACTGATAACTGAAAGTAGAAAGAATAACAAGGTAGTGGCTGTTAGATATAAAAGGCGATACATTACTTATATCAAAATATCCCCTGATTTTCTTATAACTGTTCTGCATTTTCACAGATGTGATTTCAATTCTGCACTTGAAATTTGGAGGAAACATTCCAATAATTCTGGAATCTCTCCCTAGTTTGGGTTGAATTTTCTGTCAGTGTTACTGCAATAATTTTTCCTCCACTTTAAAAATTATTTCATCTTCATTCAGAAAAGTTTCTTTAATTCTGGCCAGGCATCGCTGTTAAATAATGTTTTTGATCAATGTTTTATCTATCAGTAGTGCTTTAAATGCAAGTCCAGATATTTATAAAAATAATATTTCTAGTTTTCACAATGTAAAAGGCAAGCTTTTGTAAGAACAGGAATAAGGATGCTTGATTGTGTTTTGCCTTGTATTTTGCTGATTTTGGGTGTTCTGGCAGATATTAAGTTGCACTAGATTATAATAGGATGAGGAATTAACTGCTTTATTTTAATAAGTTGGAGATCTTGTCCTAGCAGGTTGACTTCTTCYTGTGACTTCTTGCTGTCTCGCTCAAACGAAGCACACCTTCTCTGCTCTATCTCTTGTTTTTGTACATCATCATTTCTGATGAAAACACAGCAAAGGGTAAGGGCATATTTTAAAAGGTTTTGTTATGGACCACATACTGTTAAAGATAGGTCATTCCTCAGCCTTCTCTTCTGAGAGTTATATGCAGCCTGTAAAGAACGGGGTCATACCAACTGCAGTATTCATAAAAAGGTTAATMGCTTCTAAATAGCTAAGAGTGCAAYGTCTTACCTTGCAATGCGAAGGCCAATGAAAATGTGCTCATTATATAGCTCTCTTATGTTATTGGGCTTCATTGTGTGTGTCATTCCTAAAATTCCTGCTGAGAGAGTTGCACGGTTAGCAATTTTTAAGTCAGAACATTCTTCCTTATATTTATTTCTTAGCTGAATTTAGTTCTCAGTAAAAGACAGTTGTTACATTTCCAACAGAGCTTAGAAAATACTATTACTCTAAACACAGTAGTGAATGCTCTCATTTCTTTTGTCAGTAAAATTAAGGAGGCAACCAGAGCTTGGTCATCAGAAAAAAAAGAAAAAAAAGTATCAAAAAGATATCAAAATATCAAAAATAATAGAGATTTGGGCTACTGTTCATTCTCAAGATATTGATCAGCACCCTCTGGGAGTCTCTGGACCACTTTTGRAGAGATGACAAAAGTATTAGGAAAAATAAACCTATCTGTCAGGAGGCTTGCACTCATTGTGTGGAGGTATGAGTGCCTGCACCTGTGAGGGGAAGGTCTGCGTCAGAGCTTTGCAGCTAAACCAGGCTGAACCAAAAACCAGTAGCTAGTGACGAATGAATTCTCTTCGTTGTTTATTTCATACTGTATTTTGGAGAAAAAATAGATGTCCTTCCCATGAAAAGGTAATTAAACAGAATTCAGAACCAGAATATGAAACGCAAAYGGGCTAACAGTAGGCTGAATCATATGGGCATATAACTAAAATGAACTTAGCTACAAGGGGAATTTAAAATTAGTTTACTTAGCTCTTCTTATCATCTAGTGTTGAAGACTCTGCGAGGAATGAATAGTCTTAAAAACAAATGTCTGTTAATGTTTAATAGATGTACCAAAAGAACAATTATCCTCTTAAGTTTTTGTAAAAGGCTAATCAAAGACAAAAGCAGAAATAATGCACTGGATAGCAAAATAAAGCTGTATGCCTAACTGTAATTGTTAAAAAGAAAATTAAAATCTTGTATAACCTATTTTGCAGTTTCATTCCCATTTTAAAAAATTTTTGGTTGCGTTATCATGTATATAAACATACATAAAGACATATATCAAATTTATGGGTGAATTAGGATGAATGAATTAATAGCTCTTGTCTTAAGCTAAAGGTCTTCTACTGTCTAAATCTAAGTGGATGTTAGAACTCTTGGGGCTGGATTCTCATCTGTTATGTTTCTGTAAATTAAGAGTGATTCCAAGAAAATGAAAGTGGTGAATCCTAATTTCAAAAAGTGTAAGTTAGACTTGGATTTGGCCTTAGGTTCTTCAGGTAACTGTGAAAGTRTTATGAGTTGAGCAAGAAAGTGTTCACCCTGAGCAAATGTGACAGGGCTATTTCCTAGATATTGGGTATGCGAATTTAGATTGATACCCTGTCTCATTTTCAGAGTTTGTATTCACTCTTTTCCTTCCTGAGTTCTTCACAGGAATTATGAGTTTTCCAAGGATATCCTTGGGGTTTTAAATTTATCCTAACATATGGCATGTATGTGAGGCTCTTCTGAAATTTATTTGAGTTTATGTGTGATTGGGAGCAGTTAGCTGGCTGAATTGCTGAATCATGGAACAATTATGGCAAGAATTCTCTGGTTTTGTGTTTTTCTACAAATGATATTGTACTCTGCTGTATTCACTTCAGTTCTTGGCAAGACTGCTGAAAAGTAAGTTATAGCTCTTGCCATCTGCTAACTTTTGCAGCAATTTCCCTAGCATGTTCCTGTTGCTTAACTCACTGTTTAAAATTGTTCATTTGTCTTATACAGGTAACCAGATCGTCAGTCTTTCAGCAGATACTGTTGCATTCCTACTTTATTTCTTCTTCTTTTGTCATTCTGTTAAAGGCTGGGTGCTCACAATGCAACCGTGTCTGGTTGTGAAGAAGGTGAGATTGGCTTCCCCATGGAGAAATTTTCTGCAGCTTTCCCCACATTCCCAGAGGAATTGTTTACAGCACAAGTCTGAAGCCTCTGCACTCAGCTACACTGCCCAGGGAAAAGGTAAGGTTGTCAGCCTGCTCTTGCTTTCTCCCTGACAAGACAGCTGTCCCAGCCACAGTACTGGGTGCAAAACTGCAGCATTCAGAGGAATGCTATGCATTTACATGGATGTAAAAGAGAAGAGAATAAACTCATAGAAGAATAATTTATTAAAGTTTACCTAATTCAGCAGACACCAGTCTCAGGACATCTAAGAACTGGCTGAAAAATGTTCCAGGAAAGTATTACTATGTGCTTGCTTTGTGTGAGCTGCTGTTAAAGATGGGAAACTAGCTTAGAGAAACCACTGCTTTGTCTCAATGTAGTTTCTATTATGTTCATACATTGAAAATGTAATTTTAGAATTGGACTAGAGAAAAGCGAAAATTAAAGAAGAGTCATCTGCCCGTCTCTATATTTAAACAGGCAAGGTTAATTGACAATTGACATGCATTTACAGTGCTTAGGCTGAGCAGGAACAATACTTGAGAATTGTGTTTCTATTCTACTTCCTTTTAACTTTCCTATTTTTTTTATTCATCAAATGTCAGTTGAGATCAAACTGGAAGTGAAAGTTTCTGCCTCCTTTTTTTCTTCTAATTCTGAGTTTAACCTTAAAAACTCCTAAGCACCTGTCCAGTAACATCTCCCTGAATAATGTATCAGAAAAACATCTCACTGGTGCAGCTCACCCAAATCTGAAATCATGAAAAATAGACTTCTCTTTTACGGAGCCAAAGAGGGATTGCAGCAAGCTATCTTTCCCAGTGTGACAGTTTGCACAGCAATTGGAAAATCTGTCCTCCAGAATTCAACCTTTAAAAATATACCCAGCAAAAATATCTTCTCCATCAGCATCCGGCAAATTTGTCTGTTAATTGTGTCGTGTTCCACAAGTTTCCCCCAGCTTAAGTGACTTTAGACGTTGGAGCAAGTCTGTTTGCTGTTAGTCTGTGACATTCCCTTTGCAGAGCTACTCTTAGCTAGCCAAACAGGAGGAAATAAATAGGCAACTCAGTTGTGAAAAACATACAGAGTTAATCAGTATAAAAGGCTATTTTGAAAACTGTCTGGAAGATGGTTAAAGCAAATTACTTATCTACCAAAATCCTCAGGTAGTCAGACTTACCAATTCARAGAGTGTAGTTCCAGGTTACAATAATATGACCCAAACTGCATGAAAAATAGAATGCTGTTTGAGAAGCAAACTTTAGTTGAAATAAGTCTAACTAACAAGTCATTATGCTTCATCTGACCTCCACACTGGATTCTGTCTTGCATATATATACAAGTTTAATTCCCTATCTCCAGTATRTAGAAGTTCCTTCCTAATTTCTATCACATCCTTTTGATAAAACTTTCTAATGTAATCTCCCTTTTCAACATTAGAGTGTGTTTTATTAGTGGCTTTGCTGGTTTATTAACCTGAATAAATCCTTCTGTAATAATAGGTGTTAAAAGCATTACAACACAATTTACATAAAAAATTTCCAAGCTGATGTGACCACAGAATGCTCATCTCTGTGCTAAGTCGTAGAAACTAAGTCTGCTCTCAGTGTGCTTCTTTAGGACCTTATCTTTGTTCCTGAAAGAATGAAGTACAAACATTTGCTTCAAGGACTGCTACAAGGACTACAAGGATCAATGCCTTCCTTAAGCCTTTCACAATACAAATATTATATTCTCCATAGTGAACAGAATATAACTTGAGGTTGTGTTTCATTRTGTGCAGCATTAAAAGTCCTCATTCCTTTCCAGGGCTAAGTCAATTTTTGCAACAGGGAGAAAAAGAAGAGAAAAGGCCTGGTCTGAACAAGGAGCAACAAGTATACAGCCATGGTGAAGAGAACCACATCTGAGTCTCAGTGCCTCTCCAAACTCTTAATTGCTCCCAAAGGTATTATTTTTGTTTCAGGTTTAAACATGCAGCATTAACACAGATGACAAATGCAGGTGCATAATCTCCTCTTCCCCATTTCTCTACTCAATCACTTCATCATAGTGAAAGGAGTTATTTTTATAACCTTATTTTTCCTGTGCATCTTGAAGAACTTTTGTAGAAATCCAGAAAGTGTCTTTTTCCTCATGTTCCCATGTAGTAGCATAACCACTGTGCTTACATCTAGATCTTGGGACAGCTGGAACACAGCAAATAAAAATTTCAGTAAAGGGACAGTAGTGTAGTACGGAAAAAAAAGAGGAAAATGAAGGCAAATTTTCCTAGCAAATTTCCCTAATGAATAATGCATTTACTAATAAACAAAAGGGCTGCCAAGGACATGACAGATTGGAGAGATGGTGCTTGAATTATTGAAAGTGGCAGACAGGTCACAACTTTTATTTATGTTAACAGCCAACCACCTGTCAGACAAGTCGGTGAGTATATACCTCCACAGCAATGCCAGCAGGYGCCTTTCAGACCTGTGAGAAGGACCAAGAGGACAGCCAGCCTTGCTAGCTAAACTGCTGGCAACTGAGAGCTGTCTGTTCTTCTCACTTCTTGTAATAACCATGCAGCAGTGTCCACAGATTAGGGAAAGACTGAATACGCCATTAGTGGTTTTGGTAGCTACACTTCTAAATAGCCCTTACATGCTTGTGACTAACAAAAAATTTAAATTCCACTTGCCAGAGAGAATATCATCTACAGTACTGAATACTGACATGTATATCTCTACAGCACAAACCAGAAACTAACTGGTACTTGCTAGCCATTTGACACTCCAAGCATTGTCCTCAGGGATAAGCAAATGTATTTTAGACTTAAATTAGTCTACAGGTTGACATTGTATGTCCCTTTCTCAATTTTTTTAATCCATAAACTTGTGTGATATTTCTAACACTCCTTTCCTTAGGTAGTTGAAAGGAAATATGGAAACTGTGATACTCAAAGAACAGAGGCCTCTTCTTGCAATAGAACCTATAGATGTTTTCAGAAAAGGAGATACCTAATATAGTTCTCCGCTTAGCTTAAGTGATCAGATAACTGATCAGTTGCTAGTAGTTCTAATTTTAATTTCCTCCTGTGCTTGACAGTATTTGAATCTACCCTACCATTAATGAGTTACAGAATTGATTTTCATCAATTTCTTCTCCACTTTGTTGAAGCTATTGCACTTTACGTAGAATAATTAAATACTCAGCAAGCCTCAAAGAAAGAGAACATGC
Source organism: Eudromia elegans (assembly GCA_003342815.1). Taxonomy (NCBI): domain Eukaryota; kingdom Metazoa; phylum Chordata; class Aves; order Tinamiformes; family Tinamidae; genus Eudromia; species Eudromia elegans. The sequence continues at coordinate 483,160 of PTEX01000194.1, forward strand.
ATGCATATAACCTACAGCTTGGTGATTAGGGCCACTCTGATGCAAGCTGTCATCACAGATATTGGTGCCAAATGATGTCTGTTTAAATAAAGGCCATTAATCCAGGATTTTCACTTGCAGGTGAGTCTAAAACTTTAGACAAAAGGCCCGACTCACTCAAATCAGTTCATATCCTGGGGATTGTTTGATAGGATTGTTTTCTTGAAGTTATTCTGAGAACAAAGGTCTAGATTTGTCTTGGTCTTTGGTTAACCGACCTCAGTTAAACAACCACAGGTGTTTAAGTCAGGATAGTAGTTTTCAGAAACTCTTCTTGTACACAAAGGAAAGTGTCAGGCATCTTCAAAACATAATTTAGGTTTTAGATAGTTCTGCTGTTTTCTGAAAATACCTCTCTTACTAAATAAGAGAGCTTTTGGTAACTGCTCACCTCTGCAATTCATTTAAGAAGTCAGATGGTAGTCAGAAGTCAGACTCTGAGTTTTGCTGAGATTTACTCAAATTCAYTCAAATTGCACAAAATATATTTGTATCCACAGAACCTTCTTGAACTGGGAAACGTACTGGTAAGATAAAATAATTTTCTTATTGATAATTTGACTTTGTACTAACAGTAATCTTAGAATTTAATTCACAGATGATTTCCTCTTATTCCATAGAACAGATATTTTCTATAGCAGCAATTAGTACCTCAGCATCAATGTTTAAATCTGTGCAAAGCAAAACCTGCCCTGTTGTGTTGTTATGGCTCTTTTTCAGCTGGAAGGCTGATATTTTATGAATGTTACAACTTAGCCAGATGATCAACGTATTCCCAATGACACCATTTGCCAGTAAAATAACTACAGCTGCCTACAGAAGTGTTAAAACCCTCCAACTGAAGCACTGTACATAAAATCTCAGCATTTCTGTTTGCTGTTTCTGTGATTGATAGTAATATACTTCACTTTTGTGAATAAGAGGCTTCTGTGTAAACACTTGCACTGTATTACAAAAATGAACATGAAAATGTGCATTCTTCACAGAGGCTTCTTCCATTTTTTGAAATGCATCCTTATGCCTGCTCTTCTCTGGCATATTCAGAAATTCAAATACCATATGTTCCTATGATCATCTTCAAAACTTCCAAACCCAGGCTCTCTCTTTTCAACAAGCTTCTTTTATTGATAAGTACTGCTGCTGTGGCTACATCTGCCAAGAGCAACGGCGCACAGCTCCAGTGCCTAATCTCATTTAGGTTAATAGTATCTGCAAGGTCGCTTGGGAAGGATATGAAGACCCTATTATCTACCTGCATACTACCGTATATGTAGAGATGAAGAARGAACATATATTGTTGCAGAGAGACTTGTCATTGAGTCTTACAGATTTATAGATTACCTTGATTGTTGCTTTAGAACAGAGGACATTTTYCTTAACATTGAGAGTTCAATTCCCAGAACGTCTGGCTGCAGAGTTTCACTGTTTTGGAAAAGTTTGTTCAGCTGGCAAGTGTATCTGTCTGACTGGAGAGAAAAGACATATAAAGTCCTTCTTCCATGCAATTTTGTGTATGTTTATGTAGTAAGGAGGATGAGAGGTGAATGTTCTCTCTCTTTCTTTCTATCTCTGTATCTTTTTTTGTGTATCTCCTACAAAAGAGTGATATGCAAGGAATGAGTGCTCAACATGAGTCCTTTTTTTGGAGCTCCTCCTAGGAAAATATACTTTACTCAGGGCTAAAAATGAATTCTCATATCCTTAATGATATCTAATGTTTTAGCAGACAGGATTTGGGGATTTGGCATTGTTTTGATAAAAGTGCTTTAAAATAAATAAAACAACTCCTATATTTTAACTGAAGTAAATTAAGATATTGCTGAATTACTGCCATTTGCTGTGTATTGCAAAATATGGATGGAAACAGCACAGTCTCCATTCTTGTTAATTGCTGTTGTTAATGCTTTTTAGCTAGTACATGTTTTACAGTGTAAATAGCATTCATGTGCTGTTAGCTTCACAGAGTGTTTGCATACAGCTATAATTCCTTACTCAGAAAAAGATCCTATTAAACACAGCAGAAGATAATATTATGATAATGCATCAGAGCCTTTTCCTAACAGCAGAGGACAGTGCATGGTCCTTTAAAAGACAAACTGGCAACTATCCTTTTTACATAGACATCAGTGGTGCTCTGCACTCACTTTACTTTTAGTTCAAACTTTTTAAAAATGCTTTTTTTTTCCTTTGGAAAACGTCAATACTTGGAAATACAAATCGTCTAATAAGCTTTATGGCTWCTTTTAACATTGACTTTGTCTGCTATGGTAAATGGATTTGGGCCCATTTTTTTTATACACTTGCCTCTACGTGCCCTACAAGAAGTTCCACAGCCTTCAGTTCAATTACTCAGTATTTAGGAGTAACACATAATTGGAGTAACAGTATTTTGGTATTTAATAGCATCTGACAGATCTGGAATCCTTTCTACTCATAGCAWTTTTAAAGTAGCTTTTACTTTCTATCTTCCCCACTCCCAAAATCAGTATATACCTGTGTAGAGCTAGACAGAATGGCACCAAGTGATGATGAAATATAAAATTGCTTTTTCCTTTTGTTTCTTGTGTGCAACACTATAATTGTAAATGGAGCTGTATAGTAGAGTTAAATCACTGAGACATAACTATAATTCAGGTAATGGGGAGAATATATAAGTGTCATTGTTTATTCTGATTGACCTAGTCTCGACTTTCTGAGTACTATGTATAGACTGGTTGTTCTTGTAGAAGTAGGGTCGAGGAATCGTACTTTGTGCTTTTGTTTTTTCAGAAGCAGCTCAAGCACAAGTTTTTTAGCTACATTTATCATGTTACCTGTAATTCTCACTGAAATAGACTTAAAAATTTCTGCCTGTATTGTCTGTGTCTTCAACATACATATATATATAGTACTTTAATGTAAATATTAGATACCTGAGCTTGGAGGAGACAAAATGGGAAAAACTTGTATTTGAATGATTCAGAAAGGTACCATTCAATGGTGGTTGGTCTCACTGTGTATTTTTTTTAAAGTAGCTAAGCACATTTGGTCTATTTGGTTACATTTTCTTCTTGGTTCTCTTATTCCTTCTGGAAACTGGGGAAGCTGTTTGGGCCTGAAACTGTTTGGTGCCGTTACATTTATTTAGGGTTTTCCATCTCCCTTTGCTTATTTTTATCTATCTCAGGATAGTGTGCCTTGCTCTGGGTGCTTTAACTTACAAATATCTCCTTCTCTCAGGACATATGTCCATTAAAAATGAAGACACCTTTGCCCGAAACTATTATGGTTCCTCAGTTGCTTGGCAAAGTCCAAASTAACAGATCCTACTCCCATTAAAATCAAATACAGCACTCCCTTTGGGAACCTGCTTTTGTCAGAGAAAAAAAAAATACTATTATGGTCAGAAAGATCATTATMAAAATGTCAGACTTTATTTTCTAAATTAAATAAAACAGGAAGATGAATGGAAATAGAAGAAAAGGTCTAAGCATTTCAAAATGTAAATCTAGGTTTGSCAGTCTAGGTTTGCCAGTTCTTCAGCTAGAAGTGGAGACTGCTTGTATTAGCTACTATAATCCTTTGTTATAAATATTTTTTCCCTATTTTGTAACTACAGAGTGTTTTTTAATGGAATGGAGTGAAACTATCTGTACTGTGAGATGGCCATCTTAGTATGCTAGCAGCAACACTATCTTGCATTCATTTGAATGGAACAGATGCATTAGCTGTGGCTTCAGTAATGATACGGTGGAAAAGACCTTCCTCACCTCAAGATTTCAATATTACTTAATGGGACTGCTCATGCGAGTAAAGTCATCATATATTCAGCCCAGTGTTTTAGTCCACTGTCACCTTTACACCATAACCTAGCTGTTGTACTGGACTGTCCTGCTTGAATACGTGCAGCGCTGTGGAATACCTGCCGTGAAAGGTGCTATTCCATATGAAGTCATATTGCATATCTCGTTCGGTATCAATATTGAATGCATTTTGAGAGTGGTGATCTTCTGTGTACGATGTGTGTCTGAGGAGATTATATCTTATTTTCCACACCAGGATATCTTTAGAATTGTTTATTATTCATGTTATATTCTAAACTGGTGCTGGTCTATGCAGATTTTAAATGTGTTTGTCATATACCATTAGTCACTGTGTGAAATCTCTCAGTAATAGTTAGTTCTTGAATTTTCTGCAGCTAAGGAGAATTTAACACTGATTGATGGTAGATCACTTAGCTGGTTGGCAGACTTTCCAATTTACAGCAGGAAAATTGCTCTTTTCTTTATGCTCATTCCTTCTTCTGCAAGGGGGACAGTAAGATATATGTGCCAGGGTGCACATAACAGCAAGAATCTGATTGGCAATACTGCAGGTCTTTTTTACAATTATGATTTTATCATTTTCAAAAACTGTACTGAATGTCAAGTATTTCAGATAGAATTTTTTTWAAAAAATCTCTATTTATCAAATGTCGATGATATATCTGTATCATATTTCACATGGCAAAAAATGACTGAACATATTTTTGCATGGAAAAATGAGTAAGCTGTCAGTGCTTCATCCTTATCTTCTAATAGTCCCAAACTCACAGCCCTCCAAAGGCTGATTATCTCCGCTGTCAAGAAGACTAACAGTAGAAACAAAGATACTGATTTGGTATGTGCCACCCACAAATATTTCTCATTAATAACTAATTCAATCTGAAAATAATAATAATACACTAGTTATTCTAGTGAAAGAAATATGTGGGATGAATTCCTGCCCCTTTACAGTTAATAAGAAGATTTTTAAAGACTGGAGTTTAAGATTTCATGAGTAGTGCATACGAAGAACAGCAATATGTAATTTTTAGTATCCACTTTCTTTAAAGGAAGAAAACAAGATAAAAGTTGTCATGTTTTAAAACATAAAAGTCTATTGAATTGCCAACAATATATTTCTAATAATTTTAGCTATAGATTTTGAATATAAAAAGACTCCTCTATGAAAAGGCATCTTCCTTATTTTCAACCGCCTGCAATGACTGCAGAAGAATCCAGTCTTTTGGTACTAAATAAGGTTTACAATTACGAGAAGTACAAAATGTTGTAAAATGTGCTGACTTTATGTTATGTTCTGGAACATACCAAGATACTTTCTAAATTCGTACACTCAAGGGGGAAAATAATTGCTAAATAATCATTTCAAAAAGAAATATAAAATATTGCTGCYGCATTGCAGTTTTAGAGCTAGGGAGCACAGTATAACGGACACCTCCAAAATACAGATAGTAAACATAGTAATGAAAACAAATGTATTAAAGTGTGCACTAGGGCCCAATTGTGCATTTGCTCAAAGACTTCAGTGGGAGTTCTGCATGTAATGCGCTTGCAGAATTATTCCCACAAGGAAGGAGGTAACTACTAAGAAGCTGTTATGACTACTCTCCCAAAAAAGCTATTGTTGGAGGAGTTTATTTTCAGCAGCTCCTCCCATGTCCCTCACTGATGGCAGARCATTACTATTGCAGCTTGAAATTTATGCAGGATCAACCATGTAATGAAAACTAYGTTAGTAAGTCTTTTATAACTACAGACATTGTGTGGAGTTCATAGTTTTTCAATAGAAGTGATGCTGGGCATCTTCTTTTACAGATAAAARTCCAGATAATTATTTGTAATCCTGAATGGAAGAGATTCAGAAAGAGGACAATGGAGACCTGCATTAAAGAAATAGAAAAGTAGTACCTACTGTTCTGTTTTATCTCAGCGTGCCTTTGCCGTTTCTTAAATTTTTGCCTTTCCCTGTGATATCTTTTCCATAACTACTGTTTTAAAAATATCCATTAAGCAAATGCCTGTTTTGTCAAAAATGTATTCTTAGCACGACGTTCATGATTTCTTTAAAGTGCTGTTGTGGCGCTGCGTCTTTTAACKTGTTAACGCATTGATCTGCAAAGTGAAAGATCGTTAAATCTCCCACATTTTCTTCAAAGATTTAAAACCTGTCACCTTGCAATGGAACAGGCAAGAGATGATCTTTGGCCACACAGAATCCTTAGAAACCSATGATTTTAGATAACACAGTTTCAGCTCCTCAGAATAAGTGACCTGGTGATTGGACAGATTTCCATTGCTGTCTCTAGGTTTGGGTTAGTTATACAGATAAGAAGAATGCAGGCTCCGTGCTTTATAGAAAGTGAAAATATACATCCTCAGGTGGTTGACTTACTGAGATTTCTTCAGTCTTAAATGCAGTAGTCTTGACTAGTTCTACTTGTTTTGTGCTCCATTCATAGCTTTTGTCCTAGTCCTGAAATCCATCTATGAAGAACGACCTCTCTGCCTTAGGGCACACTTTTCTAACTCAGGATAACTAAGCTGAGAAAGTCTATAATGAAAAAGTGTGAGGGTCAGAGATGAAGCTSTCTTAAACAAATGACAGCATATCGTGGAGTGAGCTGCTAGAAGAACTTGTATTTGTCTGTCTTAGTGATTTTAATAAACCCTGATAATTTATGCATCTATTCACAGAAGAAATCTGTGAATACTATGAGAGCACAGATAAGGAAAAATTTGAAAATCATAATCAGGTTCTTTAATACCAGTTGAAAGCGGAGTTCGCTAGGAATTTTGTTTTTACTGCAGTTGGATTTATTTGTCTAAGTACTCAAACAAAACACCAAAATCTGGAGACTCTAAACCTTTTTGATGTTGGTGTTGCTCTTTTTACATTTAAGGGCCTCAAAATCAAAATATCTAGATTGTTTTCTCCATAAATGTACTTCACAAAATATAATTATTAATTTCTCATTTTTTTCACAAAATTAGAGGAAGTATTTTGTTTTTAATGACTTTCCCATCAAAGCTTATTAACCATAATGAGTACCTCTGTTTTTAACATCTGCAAACATCAAACTTCTTTACTTGTTGAACTTCTGATGTGYCTCTGAAGCAGAAAGTGGCACTCCATGGAGGAATTATACTATATTAGAATAAACATAATGAAATCATTCTTCAAAAGTTTATTAGGTTGCACAAGACTTAGTTGGTAATATCTTAAAATGAGAAGAAAGATCTATTTAAATATGCATAAATAAGAGATTATTTTCAAGAGAGGAAAAAGCCTAGCTACAAGCACAGGTGCTTTCAAGCACAACTCCACACCATTAATCTGTGGCACAGCTGTTTCATAATAAATAAAAGAGAAGAACACCCATTAAAGTGTTGTATGATATAAYCTAGGAAGAAAATAAGTCATTTGTTTGTAAACTACTATCACACTAACAATGGAGGCCAGTTGAGAAAACCTCTAGATCTGACAGGATGATTTTAAACTAAGAGTGCAGAATTGTTTATTAAGACTTTGAGTGACAGCCTAATATATTAAATCAGTTCAGAAGATTGTAAAATGCATTAGCATTAGCAATTTAATACCTCCAACAAATTTAACTGTCACTCAGAGCATATCTGTCCTTGTTAAAGCTAAAAAAAAAAAACCCTGAAGCGCCATCTTTGCCTTGATGGACAATAAAGTTAGAAGAGGCAAAAGCCTTTCTCTGTACATTGGTGATGAGAGAGCTGTGTTACATTTATCATAATTAACTTTCACAGTTGGCAGCATTTTTTGGCAAATGTGTTATTTGTTCAAGCTTGTGAAAGAAGTTTTAAGAACTGATCATTGGAGCCAAGCCTTAGCTTGCAACAGTTTCAGGGCTGGATTTTAATCAATTTGGAAATGTAATTACATGCCAAATGTGTACAGAGTTACTTTGATTACACACAGAAATTCAGCAATTTCATAGTCAACTAACTGGTTGTAGTCAGCCAGGTACAAAATACCTCTTCTGAATGARCAGTTGTTTATAACCCTATGTTATAGACATCTGTGGGGCAATGTAACAAACCTCTTTAAAAACTTGGATCTTTAAAGGAAATTATTTTCAATCTTATTTTCAATCTTATTTAGGTGGGTAATTTTTTTATATTTCTGCATTATAAAAAAATAGACAATATTAGCAGTGCCAAAAAAATCTTTTTAAAAACTAAACAAAACTTAATGGAACATAAGGTCATCTGAATATTGTGTGCACTTTGTAGTGCAGTAATAGAAAGGATCCCAACTGTAATGCCCTCCAGACTACAACAAATGGATTTCAATACAAGAGTGGAACTGTTTGATTTTTGAAGAAACAGAATTAACTAAATGCCAGATGATTGACTTGAATAGCTGAATGAATAAAATGCAGTGTTTAGCTTAGTGTAATTAGCATGCCTGTGTTATTCAAGAGTGCTCAGATAACTGCTGCATGTTTATAAAAGAGTTYCTGAATCCTAATATTTGTGTGACATCCATCATAATTAATTTGACAATTAGTGTCAATTATTTGCTGGTCTCACATTTGCAAACTTTCAGATCTCCACTCAGGGAGCAGAAGCAGTAGCCCAGTTCCTCTGGCGGCCAGTCGTGGAGTACGTGAGCAACAATGAACAGATGAAATTAATAGTTTGCACTAATAATAATTAGGATTGACAGGTTAATAACAAAGTCACTACTTAAAAAGAAGCCACATTTGTAACTATAATTTGAGACAAACACTTTAATTGCCTCTTAGGATAAATGGTACAACATTGCACATAAACAGAGTAAAAGTATGCATAATATTAAATAGTTGACTTAGGATTGTACCAACAGTGTTTTTCCTACCAGTAAATCCAATAAAAGGCAGGAGTGATAAAATTGCTCTCTTGTTCACTGAATTATATAATTATATCTTCTAGCATTTTTCACATAAAACAGAGAAGCAGGAGGTGACAAACTGAGAGGTAAGAGCAGTTTTTAGGACAACAAGCAGTTCTTGCCCTTCTTCGGAGATAGGAAATAGTAGAAAGTGGTCCTAGCTTGTTTCTTTTTGGTGCATGGTCTGGTCCTAGTTCCAAAAATAAAGAATAATCCCATCAGTATCTATCTAATATGACAGTAGATCAGAGCTATCCCTAAAAAGAGATTTTACAACTGAAAACATTGATGGAATGTTTTCTTCCTTCTTTCTTACCAGTAACTAAACACTAAGCAGCAAATAAAATTGTTAGCTGACARTTTTTGTTGCTCAGTTGTTGCTAAAAGATACTTCCAAATCAAGCTGTTTAAAATGACTTTCTGAAACTGCTAGCCAGTTAATTGCTGTAAAGTAAACATGATATTGAGCCACTCTTTGGAAACTATTTATTAAAACAAAACCAATGATATACAATTACATGTGATGCAGTTCTCTGGATTTGAGCAGCAGCCCTCACAGATGGTGATGGAGCAGCCTGGGAATGTGTTCATCTTTAGATAATCTTCCCAGTGACAGACTACCAGTGGTGCTGGGGGCATTAACACACAGCAGCTTTCAACTAAAGACGCCCAAGCCTATTCCAGGATCATTTCAATCTCCCGATTGYTTGATCCTGTGTTCTGACCAGTTGCAAGTAATTGAGCACCTTGGAGGAGTACCTCGGCTCCGAGGGCAGAGCCGCCAGCAAATCCATCCTTTCCTTTTTGTTTCTTCTTTTTCCATTTCCAAACTGCATCTTTCTTTGAGTGCCTACAAGGGAGTTTGAGGCTGAATAGTAAAGTGAAATGGGGAACTGTAATATTAATAATAATTATGATCGTTATTAACCTGATCACCTCCCTGATCTGGTTCTCTATTTTGTCCCAAAGCAGTTATCCTAGCCCAGCTGAGGGCACAGCACAGGGCTGGGAGTGGATGCAGCAGAGCAGAGGCCAAGGACAGCCTAAATTAGCACTTCCTCTGGGGAAAGCGCTCATCAGTCTTCAGCCTGAAAAAGATAAGCAAAGACCGTTCTTAACATGAGAAAATTTGAATTTAGAGCCTTCTCCAGTTCTTTTTTTTTTTTTCTCAACTTCCCTGACATTTTACAGCTTGATCACTAGTTCACTCTTTACCACTGAAAGTGGATTACCCTAACAGAAAAAAATGCCATCCCTTTGCTCATTCTCATGCCTTTTTTGAAGAATTGCTGTCACCAGAGCAATCAGAAGCATTCCCAAGTCTTGTGCTGCAGTTCTCCATACTTTCTTCTCCTTGCATCTGGTACATTAAAAGGGAAAAATCTAAATGATGATTTATTTGGTTAGTTTATTTATTTATTACTTTCAATTATAATTACAGATTCTCTTTCTCTGAACTTYGGATATCTAAAAGACATGAAAAAATACTTTTACCTCTTGCTGTAAAACTAATGTAAATTTTAAAAGATGTATACTTCCTACATGATTTTTTATGAAAATGTGCCAGTAAGAGTCAGTTTTGAGAGTGATGAGTTTTTATAAATTGATCTAAAAGCTGAGGAAAATCTTCTGCAAAATGTAGATTTACAGACTTGAATAATTCATTTAATCTGTGAAACACGATTGAAACCATGTTTAGAAAGAGCTGCCTTGGGCCTCCAAGGCCAAAGGGAAAGTATTACATTTGATTCAGTTTGATTTTGTACTTCCTTGAAACATAAAGTGTCAGTGTGAGCGCAGAGATAATAGCAGGCCCTCACAGGGGGCTTGTCAAGATAAAACCAGTGAGCTTGTGAGGGGCTTTGATAGTACCGTAATAGGGGTCAGATAAGCACCTATGGTAGGTAGATGCATTGATAGCAGAATACGCTCTTAGCTTTTTTATTTTTTTTTTAACTGTGGAGTTACTTGGAGTTATGTTCCCATCATACAAGCCAAAATTCAGTTTGGACACCAATATTTTGTTCTTTGTTCAAAAAAGCCAAGACTCTTAAAGCACAACCATACAGCAGGTTTTACTTTGCTGTCAACACTAAATTAAAAAAATAAATTCATCTCCTTCCTCCAAAATCCAAACAAAACTCACTATCATGGGCTTTTCCATGAGTATAGGTGTATGTGTGCAKGTATGTACATATATATATATATGAATGTATAAAAATAACGGTGAATTGTATTCTTTTATTCTCTTCCTCTACCTCTTTYCCCACTCTGCAGTTTTAATTTTAGATCAGGTCATGCACAAACAACTGAGCTTCTGTTTATAAGATTCAGTCATTCTCTAATTGACAAGTTGGTGCTTGGTAAAAGAAAAATATTGAAGTTTGTATAAGTGCTGAGCTTATTCCAYTCACAACACGTCACATTTAATTTGCTTATTCCAAAAGGTAAAAGAAATTGAATGTGCAATATAATTTGGTCGAGCTTTGGAAAGTGAATATTCAAGTTGTACTCAACTGCAATTTTCTGCAAGATGCTACCAAAAAGCAACAGATAGAATACATTGTCCTGTATYCAGCAAACACATATTAAAACCACACTTACAAACAAACAATACATAAGTATAAAGTGAAGCGTGCTGAATGTGCAGGGCAAAGTATATTTTCCAAGCTTCCTGCTCGGTGTAAGTCTAACATTGATTTAAAGAAGCCTGTTGTGTTATAAGGGTTTGTCGCAATGATAAGCGGTGATTTCTTTTGCTGAAGAGGGCAAAGTAGTTGCCCTTGTCTACATTTTGGTAAGGTCAGAAAAAATCTGTTTCCAAATGATCTCTGGATATTCTGTCTTTTTGAATGCTTTTGTTCCCTTTTATGTATATAAGGCAAAAGGAATTGTCATTCAAAGATCGCATAAATTCCTCATTACCCACAGAATACATTCCATCAGGTTGTTAAATGTGTGCTGAATGCTTGTGCTCCATATGCAGGAATAGTCAGTAAGGCATAGGAGACACTCAAGAATAAGAGAAAGAACTCCTTGAATTTTCCAATGCCTACACAATATGAAGTCTCTAATAATATTTTTGTGACTATGCCATTAGTGTATGAAACCTTCAGAAATAATGTAGATTTAGTTATTTTAAACAGAAGCTCAATCTATTACCATAAAATATCAATAAGCTGTAAAACTGTAATATGCATTTGGAGTAYGGCATTCAGGTTAAGCAGATGAAATTCAGAAACTCTGTGTTTGYTATATTGTCTCCACCAGGCCCTGTGCTGTATTCTCAGGGGGGAAAGCTTAACATTGTTCAGTGATATCCTCCATATGGGAGGTGGGATCATTTATATTGTATTGCTGTAGATTCTCAGTTTAGGTGGCAGAAAAGGCACCCAGTGCATAGGAGGTGCTCCTAGGGAATATTTTAGCAATACCTATAAATGATACAAAATAAATAGCACCATCGCTTCTCCACCTGTGAGGGAGCATTCCAGTGCCTGCTATTCACCAATGAATATTATCTCTGTATTAGTTTGATATCAAGTCAAATCCTTTTGCTAGTGAAATGTTTCTGTGGATATTTTTGTTTAGATGAAAAGAGCTTTTGTTGCTGTTGAAATAATGTCAAGAAAAGAATTCCCAGCTCAGAAAGGCAATCCACTGTAAAACACTGCAGCAATCTTCTGCAAACAGCAGGTCCACACGCAGAATCCTTCAAGTTAAGCAAGATCTTTTGCAGATGCAGCTGGGTTCTTTAGCAGCTGTTTCCAACACTTCCATTTTGTACTGTAACATTTGCTGAGGAAACCTGTGAATTTTTGTGAGAGTGCTGCTKCTTCCACATGTGCAAAGTCCAAAGTGTAACAGTCTTGTTCCCAAGATCAGCATGCTTTTAGCCAGTAGTATTGTTTTAAAAGCCTAAATATCTCTTACTGACATGCGTGGCTACACAGAATGGTTCCAGTTAGACTCTGACGGGRGTAAATAGCACTATTTCAGTCATACTGACAGCTGTAGCTCTTTTTATATCCTTTTTTTTCTTTATTTGCTTGTTTCTTAGAAGATGACTTGCTTGCAGGCAACTAGAGACATTGAAATATAACAATGCAAACAGACATTATAGATTAAATTCAGTGGTTTGAAATCTATCAGCCAAGGTAATTCCCACATCCCTTTCCAGTCCATTAAATACTCTATTTTTTAATTGAAGTTATAATATTTATTTGCTCATTCTCACCTGTTTTGGTATGCTACATTTCTTCAGTAATTTCTCTAGTGATTTGTGCTTGGATTAGCGTATTTCTTCCATTATCTCTGATTTAATTGTCCTCTATCATATAGAAGAGGCTGTGTGCCAATTTTAAGTTTATCTTGCATAATTGGGAAAAAAAAAAAAAACTTTGCTTTGAAAGTTGCACAAACATTGAGTTTCTCATTGTTTTGTGGTAAATAAATCCAAGCCATTTTATCACAGGCACTGCAACCAATAAGCACAGAACCACAGTATTGAAACATCACACTTTTATTTCAAAGGGTTAGAATATACTTCCTCTACCTGTCAAAAGGGAATTTATCTCTTTTCAGTGAAATATGTATTAGCAGTTTAGTAAAGCAGTCACTCAATATGTTGTAAAATATATCACTTAATGGCTGAAATATTTGTTAGTGGAAAGGCACATCAAACGTGATTGGGTTTTAGTTGCAAATCTCTTCCTGATAACAGTAACTGCAGGAAGGAGGTCTTGGTTTATGTATTTTCGTTTCACTGGTTTTATGTTTTTTGCGGGAATCGTGTGACGGTGAAGACTTCAGCTCGTAAGCTTTTAATGCCTTGTTTGTTGCAACACTAATTCAAATCGGCAAAGCATCTAGGTACTGATCCAAAGTCCAGGAAATGCTTCAGATAACCTTTTTTTTATTAAACTAGTGGTGTGTGGAAGCCACTTTATGCTACACCACTGAAAATCAGTGTGTGAATTATGCAGTACAAGGCCTCCAAGAAAAAGCAAAAGTTAAGGGCGTTGTGTTGTCTCGAGCCAGCTGTGCCACGCGAAGAATGCCAATGAGACTAGACCAAATTTGCAATCTGATGATACCTCACTACAGTTTTAGCCCCTTGGTCCTCCTAGCAACTAGAAAAGGTTAGAGCGCCCTCTCAGTACATTTTACAACCAACCAAACAACTATTTCATAGCCAGAGAAGGGTGAAATAAGCACCTCTGCATGAGCATTCAAAGGTTTAGGTTTTATGAAAAACTATGCTCTTAGAAAGGTCATTTTGGTTTATGACGCTCCTAAAAATCAAACCAAAACTCTCTTTCTTCTTCAAGTAAAATAAAGCTAAATTATTTCTAGTACTTGGAAAACAAACAGGAATATTTTCTCCCCCACAAAGCCGTTATCAGCACTCTCTGTGTATATGCCCTGTGGAATGACTAGATCAAATACAGTTGCACTTGGCAATCTCAGTAATTCACAAGACGTTGAAGTGCTAATAAAATTCTGTCATTTGAAATTTATTGCAGAATTTAGATCTGCTGGATGTTGTTCAAATCAAGGGCATTTATACAGATTTCAGTAAAGCCTGGGATGAGAATGTAATAGTCACATTAGGGGATGATGCTATAATGAATAGACTTTTGAAGAGAAGGTGATTAATTTAAAAACAGCCAGAAGACGACACATCATAGATTTACATGTAGAAAGGAAAGTTAGTTTCCTGTGTTTTGACATCCTTTGTAACACAGCACAGAATAAATCCCCCAGATTCCATTAATATGTGTAAATCCATAACATTGTAATTCTGAATTGACAGATCAGGAGGAGGAGACATTATGGAATTATATGAATATACATTATTTCCATATTGTAGACATTAACTTAAGATAAAGTCTCTGGGATGGATTCATCAAAGAGATAGCAAGCAGAGTTTGATGGTTTTGAATCTCAATGGAAAAAAAAGGAATCACCGTCTCCTCATTGTTGTGTGGAGAGCCAGATAAATGCTGAATATTTCCAGCAATAGTTAAATAGGCCTGATAACCTCATTAAAAAGCATGAAAAGGAGCTTAGAGGAAGTACACTCAGCAAGGATCCCTTTGCAGACTTCCTTCCAGTCCATCAGTGGGAGGGCAGGATCTGACCCTTCAGGCAACCACGAAAGGAAAAAATCCTGCCAGTGAATCCAGGTCTGTCTTGTGGCTCTCACCATGACAGGCTCCCCCCCTGCTCAGTGAGGAGGACTCCTGTGTATTTCATCTTGATTATTGATAGGGAATTGCCAAGGTGAGAAGCCATCTGTCAGAACTTCTAATGACCAGGATAGCTCAAGTGCTTATGGCAAATAGCTGTTTATTTAGTGCCTATTTCTTTTTTTACTAGACAAGTTAAAAAAGACAGATGAAACCAGGCATATTGTGGATATCCATGTATTCAGAAATGTGGGGATGTGGTGGATTCTCTTTCAGGAAGCCTTTAGGTCAAGACCAGATGTTTCTGAAAACTTTATGCTTCAACCAGAAGTAACGACCTGTATGAGGCAAAAGGTCACACTGACCTGGTGGCTTCTTCAATCTTAAAAATAATGAACCCAGGGAAATATATTTAGAAATGATTTAAAACATTATCATCCTCTGGTAACACATGTAATCACTTTGAAGTGGCTTGTGTGTATGCATATATAGTGGCTTAGGCAGAAAGTAAGGAGGAATTGGTTTTGATAAATTAGATCTCAGGAAAAAGGCAGGAGTGTCAAATTAGCATTCAATGAATATGTCAGTGGAGGTTATGGACCAGAACTTCAGGGAAGATCAGAGTTTAGTCAATTAGACTGCTATCACTATATTCCCCAAAGCAGTGAGTATTTGAAATCACAATGTAGTTGGTTATTAGTGAAGAACATAACAAGAAAAAGAAAGACTTTTGAAAAAGAGACAGAAAAAAAAAAAGTTTGGCAAATTCTGCACGGTGGATATTTTCAGTTAACTCATTAGTTTAACTTAATTTACCTTGTTACATGTTACCTTGTATTAATACATCAATATTTGGTTAAAAAATACTTTTTTTCTTGGCACAGAAACATTTATAGGTGTTTGTTCTTGTTCTGCAAGCTAATGTTTTCATGGGATAGATTTTGTGTAGTACTGCAGTGTCATTGATGTGTTTAAGAAAGTCAGAAGAAAGTCATAGATTTTAGTATTCTCTGGTACTTTCTTTAACTTGAGCGTACTTTCTGTCCTGTTTCTTTGATGTACTGGATGCTTGATATTGCCAGCAATATAAATCCTTGCTTCAATCTTATTTACATAGGCAGAAGTTATGTAGTGACAAGGTCCCTTCAAGGCTTGAATGGTTTGTTAATAACATGTACTAAATAGCATCTGGTATCAATCTTGTCCTACAGACATGCCTGTAGTGATTTAAAGCTTTCATTCTTTGAATTCAAAATCTAATTTTTAATGCACTTTCTGTCAGCTGTCTTCACAGCTTTTAAATGAGATTCTGTCATCTTGACATATTCACAGATACACTGAAATTTTACTAGAAAAAAATGATCATAAAAACTTCTCATATCTAAATAAAATGCCTGTTCATGTTCATATATATTTTTGATTGCTGTTGGTTTTCAGTTATTTACCAATATAGATATCAATAACATTTTAATTGCTGAGTGGCAAAACAAAAAAGTAACAACTCGTTGTTGATTTGCACATGATTGCTTAATGATTTTACTGGGTGTAGTTATTTAGGTAAGCAACGAAACAGACATACATCTTTTTAGATTAAGTTCTTGTAAAGCTCTCAATTAATAATTTTACCTGTAAAAGGGCTCAGCGAATTGCTCTGTGCATTTGATACTCCCTTTGTTTTGTCATTCATCTGCAAAATTCATAGGTGTAAAGGCAGAAACTGAATACCAACAGTATTCCTAGCATGCCTATGGGAAATTGTATTTCAAACTAATACCTTTCTCCTTAAAGAGGCTTCTACCCTAGCATCATTTTAAAAGCTATTTAATATTCATTGAAGACCACTTGCTAACATCAGTAATTCAGTTTGGGCAGCCCAGGAGATGAAGCATATTGGTGTTAACTCCTTGGACCTGTGCAGCACAGATGGGTATTGAAAAGAATGCCTTTAGGCATAAATAAGCCACTATGAAGACGTCTTTGGTGATGCTGGTGATGCATATTTTTAGTTTTCCTAGCACTAAGCCACATATATATTCCTCAGCTAAAACTGCAACTTTGTCTATGCTTAACGACAGTTTCAATGAAAAACAAACATTCACTTAGTGCCCAGCTGGGAAGGTAGGGATGAAAGAGTTCCTAGTAGCCTAAGTTAAATTACAGTCTATGCTACCTGGCATATAAGTGGGAGCAAAGACAAACCAACTTTTAGCCTCTGGCCTCTCTTCTCCTGCTGGATATAACTTGACAGGGAGTAAGTCAGAAAAAGTGATTCTCTTCCCTGTGTGGTTGCCTTCAGTGTCTTCTGTCCAGTGAAGATTGATATGTCCAGACAGGGTTTGACAACTGAGGCCTCTGTGATGCCACTGGGAAGAAGAGTCTGGGAGGTTCACAGTGGTGCCGCAGTTCGTAGCATTAGCAGCATTGGCCAACGGAGTCACGACCTTGCCAGTCCAGATGTCACAAGTGATGAAGAGGCTCTGACAGAAGACTTGAGCATGGTGGCATTAGTAGGACCACACAGAATTTCCCCTGAAGTTGACCAAGAAGTGGACACATTAAAATCCTATTGCTAACCAGTTATGGCTGATGTGAGCGGATAGCTGCCTAGAGCCTTGGCATCGGTGATAACATTTACCAGTAATTCATTGCCTTGTTACAGCATCCTACTTTGAGGGCTATGAAAGTGCTTTACCAAGTTTTCTTGGGCCTACACTAAGGAACATTGTTTTCCCATTGTACAGGTGACTATAAATAACTACAGAGTCACAGGTGAAACAACGACAGACTGAGAAAATCTCATTCTTTCTCTAAATATTGAAGTACACATTTCTGATGGTGTTAAGGAAAATCGTAGAGTAAATGTTCATTCATATAATTTACTGCAGGTTTTGACTTCACCTTACTTCACATTATGTCATGTATCTGCTTCCTTGTTTTGTAGAACAATAAGGCCTAGGCTAAAAAAGAAAAGGAAAAAAGACAAAAAGGGAGAAAAAAAGAAAAAGTAATCGGCTAAAAGGACTCATGCTCCTAAATACACATGATTAAAGCTGACAGAAAATCTAAGAGTAAAATAAAATGAGACCATTGAGAAATAACAATAGAGAACTACATCTTTATTTTTAAATATAATGTTACAGGAAAAGCCAGAGGGGCTGTGAGCCTGTCATAATTGATATGAAGGACAGCATATGTCAAGGGATGGTGTATATTTTTTTCCCCACAGTTACCTTCTTCATTTTCCTGCTCATCAATACCGGCTGCCTTTTTAACTCTTTACATAGATTATTTTGGATGTCATACTTAATCCCTTGTGTATTTGTTCTGAGATGATATATTTACTTCTTGAGGTAAGTTAAATTATCTTTAAACTCTTCCATTTTGTTTTTATCTGCATTATTTCAATCTCTTTCTATCCTATTCAATTTCACTCAACTGTTAACACATTACTCTAAAATGTCTTCTGATTAGATTAGCAATCTGCGTTTGCCCTTTATGTCCCTTCCTGTGCTCATTATTATACATCTAGGAAGCCTAGCCGAGTTACCTGTTTCTAAATTCATATTCTTATTATGACTTTATTTTGCCCTATATGTCCTTAGCATTTCCTTTTATATATATATATTATATATAAAATTTCAAGCGTAACTGTTCTTTTCCAAATGGACTTCTGAAGTCTGATTTCTTTTTAAATGCTCTTCAAAACATCCCTTCAAACTATTTTTCATGTTACGGTGGGCAGATAAGACAACACAGTAATGTATTTTAGTAAAGGAGAAAACTTACATTAGGATAGGAGTGTTTAACTGACGTGGTAAAATCCGCATTATTTGCAATTTTTAGAACTAGTTAGATACGGCTTCAGTCTAATATTGCCTTGATAGGTTAAATCATCCCTTCTTGTAGTCTAGTACTCGACAAAGGAGTATAAGAAATTACTCTTCAGCTACTCTCTCATACCGATTTCTCTATTAGAATCCCCAACTCTGTCTCATTCTTCTCTATTTTACTGAGCTGCATTATACAGCTTCTAGATATCTGTGCCTTGGTCTCATTAAATATATTGCATATAAATTCAACTGCACTGTGTTCTTTTTCCTTTCCCAAACTGTGTCACACTGATGTCTTGCTGCTCTTGGCTTTGTCATTGCTCTGTGTTCTTCAACACAAATATTTCCAAAAATGTACTCTGAGCTACTTCAGGAAAGGTACATGGCCTCAGTAAAGAGGGCAAGATTTGTTCTGGATACACTGTTGAATAAATTACGAAAGTGGGCATGAACCTTGATTCAGGAGAAGATGAGAATAATTTTCCACTTTGTCTTCTTTTTCAACTCAGAATGTGCTGGTCAAAGAGGAAAAACAATCAATGTTTTACTATATTTTATATCGTGGAAAAAAAGTATAGTATTCAGATTTTATGGACTGTCCAGATTTTATTCAAACACAGGTGAAATATTCAAGTACTTTAGTTTTTATGTTGAAGATTCTCTCACTATGTATATTAGAGCCATTTCCCTGGTTTGTTTTACTTAGAGCTAGTGATGAAGATTAATTTACCCAAGTACTTAAATATGTTTCAGGTAATGCTCAGGACAAGCCAAGCATCATTAAGATCTCCAGAGTCTTATCATTAACTACTGTTTTTATGGTGCTAAGTTTACCATTATGAACTGGCAAAATTCAGTGAAGCTTAATAAAACAAATGCATTTGTCCAATTTTGGATCAATACCTCTTGTTTTGTTCTTTAACCCACAAGGCATTAATACTTAATCATCTTTAGTCAGGAAATGTTACTATGACTCTCATTTGTCTTTAAGCAAAAAACATTCATTATTGGATGTAAAGTCTGTTAGATTTTCTTCAACAGTACAATCCTATGGGAAGGCATGTAGCAAGAAACATTATTTCAGCAGTTTTACCATTGTAAAGTCTTGCTTTTAATTGCCACAATACACCATTTACAGAACCTGTATTTATCATGCTTACAGCTGAGGAACTATGTGTTTCTAACTTCTAGACATGTACATTTATAAACTTCACATTCCAATTGTCTCTTGTGCAATAAGTAAATTTTTTAACTTGGACCAGCTTTTGGTTAATTTTCACTTTTCTATAAGACAGCTCAAACTTTTTACAGAGAATTTTAGTAGTGGCAATTATCACCATTTTTGATTACTATGAACTCATATTAGCCCTTTTTCAGTATAAAAATGAAATGAAAGCCCTAAGGGATGCACATCTAATATTCGAGATTTTATCACTCTAAAGACTTACTGCAAATTGTGCAAAAGCAAACTCTGCACCTTCTCAAGGCACGGAGTTTTAATCATTTTTATGTCTTTTATGAAGAGATTTTCTTTGCATCTAAAGTAACCTAAAAGTGTCTCTAAGATCAAAATGACTTACTTTTTGCTTCTCTTTCATAACTACTTTTAATATTGTATTCTTTTTTTTAATACTATATTAACTGCAGTTTTATAGGAAGCAAGGCTCTTGAGCTTCTTAAGCAATAACTGTATTTGGCACAGATAGACCTTAGCAAACATCTGGTTCCCCATTCCATTTTTAAGATTTTTTTTCTTACTTTGGCTGCATAAAACAGGAAAATCCTAGTACTATTATGGAGTCAATACAGGAGTAGTCCACAGAAGTTGGAGGAGATGATCCTTTTCAGCTTTCAACTGATCTCTGGCTGTCTCTCTATAACACAACTCAAAATTATCTCTGTTTTGTGTGTGTGTGTGGGCTTAGCTCATTAGGTCTCATCCAGTTTTTCCTTCCTGGATATACATACTGTGAGTGTTTCACACTTCAAAGTTTAGGTTTAGATGAATCTAAACCACAGAAATGCAGCGAAGCTCTCTATGTTCCCAATCGCAAATTAAGTGCCTGCCCATCCAACCCAGATGCCTTCCTTACGGTAGCATTTAGATCCTTATCTTATGTGATGGATGTCATTCTGCTCTAAATATGTCACTAAACTTTTCTCCACAGCTTGAGGATGAATCTCAGACACCTGAGCAGTGTGCACAGAGAAGTGTGACTCTCTGCCCGTTCCTCAGGTTCCAAAAAAAGCATTTACCTTTCCCTAGAAGAGAATACCCCCTGGCACTACATTGTATTCCGTCTTTGGTAGGCAATATGCAAAAACAGAAACTGAAGCCATCCCTTCCTAACGCCTGATCAAGCCATTCAGGCTGCAGACTGCTTGACACCTGTCTCTTCCTTCATTGCAGAATATAATTTAAATCATTAAACTGAGTCGTGCACATAATGAGAAACCGAAAAAATCTGCTAAAATTTTAACGTAGGTCAACCAATCAGCATATCCTCTGAAGATTTTTATTGTTAATTTACGCAGCATTTGTTATGAGAGAAAATACCTATACCAGTATATCACAAGAGGTGATTTTAAGTATAAATGGTCTTTTTAAAGATGCAGCATTGTCTTCCTTTCATTGCCTGCAATGCTAATAGAAGAACAGCAGATGCTCAGGCAAGATTCAATTCACCTTAATTCGTTCAAGCTTAATTAGCAGCTGGGATGCATCTGGCAATAAACATGAATATAGTGACAGCCTGAGTTAAAGGGAAAAAGTAAAAGGCTTTTGCTCATTAACCACATGTTCTGGGTTGTGTAGTACTATGTGCTGAAGGCAGAATCATTTTTAGACTCTTTTTTTTTGTAAGTGTTAGAAACACCTATACCTGTATACTCATTCCCCATATACTTGTGTGAGATGTGTAAAAATGAGAGCAATCCCACTATGATGTTCCTATGCAGGTAAACTTTTGTATCAGCACAGCCTAAATATATGACCCAAGCTTGTATAAACAGAGAGACTAGTTTCTTCAAGAATTAGGTAGGCAAAATTGACCCCTTGAGATGTAATTAGGAATTATTTACAGCCCTGAATAATGATCATGCAGTATCTTGCACAAAGCAAAATAAGCAAAGCCAGTTCTGAAGAGCTCCCTGCTGCCATTAAATATGTGACTAACTAGCAAAATGAGGAGCATAACTAAAAGAAATATGCAATGCTTTTGCAATGGTTTTAGTTCCAATGCTCCTGTCTATGTAAATTTCTTGTTGTGTACTGTTGTTGCTAAGTAAGTGATGAAAGTTGTAGGATTTTTTGCAAGTAGAACCAATTTAAAAGGTAAGTTGCCTTCTCTTTAAGATTTTGGAAGATCATGAACAGTAACGAAGTGGCAAGTTTGTTCTGCGATAAAAGTTAATGTGAGTCGAGCTCTGTTTTAGTTCATAAAGGACCTCAGAACAGGACTTTGGCAAGACAGAGAGAACTGCATGCTAGTTGTGGCTTTAATTGGCCAAATTTGCCCATACTACAGAAAGAGTTAAAAAAGGAATCTGTGTTGTTTTCCTGCTTTATGTAAAACCAGCTACAACATCTTCAGTCTAACATCTTTAATCTATTAAAATCTTAGACTATACTTCTATATTCAACATTAAATAATCCTATGAAAGATGACATGCCTCATCAGAATGCAATGTATCCTGTATCCAGATCAATGCAGTGCTAATATTTCTTGAACAGAAATGCTATGAATTTTACAAAAACACATAAGAAAGAAAAATAAGAGCAATCATACTACAGTAGATACAGGTTGCAAGATCATTGTAAATGACAGAAGCTGATACAAGAAAATGTTAGAACTGTGGGTAAGATGGCAATAACGCGCAGCTGGCTGCTCTCAAAATTTTCAGGTTTGTTTTCTTAGTAAAAAAGCTACCTCAAGACTGGTTTAGGCACAGGCAGTTGATGAGAGAGAACGCATCACAGAGTTTACAGCTGACGATCTCACTCCATCTCTAAATGTGCAGGAATACACACTGTAATACAAACGTGTGTAGTAGTTTTGAAGAAAAACTCATGGAAACGTGACTTCTTCTGGCTTTAAATGTCCAGGGTAGCTGGTCGGCAGAAACGCGGTGTTGATTCCTAGTATATCAGCTCATCGAATGCACTCAAGGTTCCATTGGGTTTTCCTAGTTCTTTTCATACAGGATGTAATGACCATCTGTGTTATAAAGTTTAACTTTGCTTGGAGTCTAAAGATAGAATGTCTAAATCAATGCATGAGTCTGAGAAAGCATCAAGGGCCAATTTGAAAGAGGGAAGATTTGATAAAAGAGATTTTATCAGTGTTTATTGGCTTATTTGATAACTGGCTTTGGTTAAGGTCAGCTGTGTYCCATCAAAGGCAAGTGGGTGATGTGTGATGACTTTTGTCCTGAACATGAAGGCCCTTAGAAATAGATGAGCCTGTGGACACTGTCCCGCCCACACACAGCGCTAAGAGTACCTTGGGATAACCTTGGTGGCAAAGACTGGGAAAGGAGAGTTTAGGATCATTATGTGAGGTCTCTAAGTGAGATTAATCTGAAACTGTCCTTAGTACAAGCCCTTGGTACTTTTGTTGAATTTGAAATCTTAAAATAAATGCATCAATGTATTGCAAAAACCACACTAACTAAAGAGTTTATATTAGATATGAGAAGACTTATAGCCTGACTTGGACAGCTTCAGGTAAACTGGTCCCAAATTTTGGACCTTGCTTACTCATGCTTCCCGGAACAGAAAGGAAAAATAAATAAAAATCCTTCATAGATGCTGTCATGCCTTCTCAGCTTCCTTTGCCACCTCTGCAATGATGGAGCTGAAAAATATACATTTTAAACTGACATTTTCATTTCCCTCCTGGTTGGTGAAGTGCTGTGTTAACTTGGGTCAGACTGCTGATGTACATGTAGACACAAGCACTGTGATGGGAGTGATGCTCCCTGCTTTACCCTGTCTTAATAGAAGCTGGGTGCAAAGTTTTCAGTCTCTTCAGAGGTGCAGACTCAGGCCAGCAGTAAATTCTGACATATGATTGTGTTTTGTGAGCACAGCAGATGCTGATTGGTTAATTATTTATAATGGCACACTGAATTATGCGTATAGATAGAAACTCAGCAAAAGCTATTGAAAGTGGAGTCTAGCTTTTTTATAAGGTACCTGGGGATATTGCATTTCAAAAGTGTTCTAGAAGTAATTCTCAGTATTAAGGCCATTTCAGTAAGTTTTTAATGTTAAGCTTCTTTAGCTCAACAAAGAAAACACTTAACTTCACAATTTGACAGAGAAGTGTATTAGCAAATGTCATGGAATGACTATGCCATGGCAGTAATTCATTCTCCTCATGAAAATTATCCAGCAAAGTCCTTATGATTTTATATTTCTGTGAGATGAACTGAACTGAAATTGCCTAACAAATAAGGCATTGGGCATAATCACTTTTAACCCTTATTTTGCTTGAAATGGCTGTGAGCACCTCTTCAGACCTGCCAGTTCATTATGTTTTGTATTTTGCTATCTTTAATCAGCTTGTTGTCAGTATCTGAATCTGGAGCTGTACAGAATTGGTTAATTATGTTCTACTAGCATGATTTTGATGTGGTAAGGATGGGAAGTCACATAGGTAAAGTCATTGAATTTTATCAGTAGCCAAAGACATAATTGTATTATGCCAGCAAATTAGATATACAGTTTTTAAATGGCCTGTCTGATTCACTAGGCGCTTGCTAATATTAACTAGAGGAACAACTTGAGTGGAAACAGAGCTGAAGTGACTTAATCGAAGTCACTTAAAAAAGAGAGGATCTATGGACAAACATAACATGCGCAGATCTAGAAGACCCTTTTTGGGGGTTTCTATCAGATGGCTGTTGCCAAGCAGCTTAGTCTTGCTCTAATTTTGCTACTTGTCTGCTCTTTCAGTGCGCAATCTCCACTTACAAAGTTGGCCCGAAACTGCAGCAGCCCCTCCCAGCAAAGGAAGATTCCTGGCAAGGGCTGTTCGTGCTGCACTGCGAGGTACTGCCGTTACTTACGGGCTGTAATATCATATTATGCAAATGTTCTACTCAAATGAATGAGCCTGGTAGTTTAAAGCAGAATTTAGTGGTAGTACAATGGGACAATGTGGATCTGATTACATTAAGCACAAGGTACAAATTCTGCTTCTAAACCGATGATTTAACAAATCATCTAGTATTGTATATACTGTGATCAGATGTGCAGTCTGAGTTTTGCTTTAGGGGCATGTGAATATTTTAACTTAGTATCACATTTTGTTATCACCGGTATTAAGTAAAGCCCAAGCACTCACAGTATTCACTGAGAGTGAGTGCAAAGAAACAAAAATGACCCCTGAGAGACTCAGTATTCTCACTCACTGTCACAATTAATTTATTTGGTTGCCCATTTAAATAGATGTGAGGTAAGCAGCATCTGAGGTGGCTGCAGACCCTTTCTGAGGACAACGCAGCCCTGCTGGAACTGGGGCCGAGGGCCCACATGAAGGGCCTGTGTGTGACAGTCGGAGGGCTGACACAGAGACCCACAGCAACCCCTCATCACAGCTGACAAGCTCACAAAATGTTAGACCCTCCTGTCACGGCCCCTCAGTGGCACCGTCTGCAAAATCTTGCCTCGCCATCATTCATTTTAAAAAGCTGCAAAGAGTTTGCAAGTTAAAAAGCAAGCTTCATATATTGAAACCCAATGCCAGGACTTGTCCATTTGGTAGTTTAAAAGGCAATTTAACTCTGTCTCTGACACTTTGTCTCAAATATTTCAATGAGCAATGAAGTCACAAATGTTTAAGTATTTTTATTGCTTTTCTAATACTTCTGTGACAGCTAAATTTTCTGTTTGTCTTACAAATTGAGATTGCTTGACTGCAATCAATTTTAATATTCATTTTCTGGGGGCACAGATAAAGGAAAGATTATAAATGACAACTATTTTTTGGAGGATATAAGTATCTTAAAGTTTCTCTTTCGATTACCAGCCACTCTAAATCAAAGCAAATGGTGCTTCTGTGGCTTGGTCCAACCTGTAATTGGTAACAAAAAAGCTTGAGGACTCCTTGCAGAGGTAATAAAGGCAAAGCAATCTATTCCCTCCTTCCCTCCAACAGAGAAAGACAAAACATAGGGCACTGAATGCAGCTGGAAGTTGAGATGTTAGACATTAGACATATCTTCATAAGTTCATTTATGGAATATGTATAGGATGTCAGCATTTTTTGGTGTTATTGAAAAGTAAGGGCYTTCATACTGGTTGAGGGGCAGGAAGAAGTTGAAGGAGAGAGTAGAACATGGCAGATGGGTTGAGGGTACTGTATAAAACAAGACCAATGAGACAAGAACACACAGAGCCATATTTCCTTGGACGGCACAAAAGGGGAAAATAAAAGACATGAGCAGGCAGGAAGGAAAGACATAAATTGTGAAGAACCTGGTAGATGAAGTCCAGACTGTCTGATATAGAAGGAGGGAAGGAGATCATAAAGGAAAGTTACAGCTCCCTTGTCCCCTGTTCTTGTGCCTTGTTCTGACAACGAGTGGAGACACGATGTTTTCCCCTCTCGTCAGCAGCTGCTGCTCTTGCTGCCCAGGGGCAGCTCTGCAGGGCTGCATACCGTGGCTTGGGCTGCAGGGCTGTCTCTGCCAGGGAGCCTCCACAGGTGCCCCAGTGCTGCAACTCCTCTTCCTTGGCAATATGCTGGTTTACATCTGCTAAAAATCTAATAGTCCAGCGCTGCACAAAAAAATAGAGAAGGTTTAGGCTCTGTCACTCGGGTGACAGTTCTGTGCAGTCTTATGGCAGAGTGAGGAGAGTTGACATTATCAGAAAAAGTCGATGCTCAAGGGAAGTAAAAATAGAACAGGCCACCTCCATCAATCTCTGGTCTGCAAAAAGCATGAGGCTGAAAGGCAAAGCAGAGAATATCCTCAACAGCTATAGATTAGAGAGTAAGAATGGATCTGAAAATCTTACTTTTTCGAGATGTTCAATACCTATCCAGTGAAGAGATCACAGACTTTTAAAGGGATTAAACCAATGATTACACTGAAATGGCACTGGCACTTAGAAACAGACTTCTAAATCGGAGAGGTTAAAAGAAGGGCAGGAAGGAGCAAGTATGAAGAAGGCTAGTGCTGGAGGGCAACGGCATTAGGGGGCTGGGGAGGAGGTCTGTTTTTATTTATATCAGTGGCAGACCCTACTAGAGAGAAAGTTTTTGGAATGAAAATGACAGCTGGGAAGACAGAGATACTTTTAGGAGGATACAGGAAAACAAAAGGATTGTTCTTTGTTCATAATAATAAACTGAAAGTATCTTGAGTCTCCTTCTTGGCTCTCCTTGAAAGTTACGACAGCTAAAATTTAAGTCTTATGTCCTTCCCTCAGGCATCAGTGAACAGAAAGTGAGCAATGTTTTTACTAAATAGAATATTTAAATAATACATAGCCTACAGTATATATCAATATGTGCATGAAAAAAAGAGTGCAGCACTCATTTTTAAGTATGATTTTAAAAGTATGTTGACTTTTATATAATTAAACTGCTTTCTTGCCATCCGGGTTTCATTTAGTTTCTGTAGAATGAAATGTTACTTCTTGTATAAACATTTCTGCATTATGTCATTAAGATTATTGGATGATAAAAAAGAAGGAAGATTTGTTCCTAAGGGTTTTATATATATATATATATACACACACACTAAAGGACTTTAAAAGCCAGAGGAGAGATGGCCTATAAATCTTATTGCCAAAGTCACTATTAAAGTAAGGAAGGAATTTAGATGGGATTTGCTCAAATGCCATGTGCAGTAGTAGGCAAATAGATGCTAATCCATTGTGGCGATTCTGGTAGGAAGGGAAATTACTTCTAAATCCACTGATTTTGGAAATGAATGGCCTTGAAATGATAAATTTCTTGAATGAAATTCAGGTAGAGTCTGATCCAGAACCCACGGTTAATATTCTGTTGTGTATTTTTGGCCGCCTTTAATGCACTATGTTCTAATGTCAGTAGGGCTGAACTCAACTGCAAGCCTGGCCTTGGTTTGTAGAGACCCTTCAGCTCTCCTGGACAGATCACCAAAAGAGCTAATTTGTTATTTCAGCTGAAGTATATTGTTTCTTTGGGTACTTCCTACAGTGAGTGGGCACACTGAAGCCATGCATCCCTAAGCGCTTAAAGGCGGATGTGTTCAAGCACACAGCTTAATCACAGAGATAATACAAAATTGAACACCCAGTTGTTAGAAAATTAAGCTCCATACATTGTTAGCCATCACTCTATATCTGACATGAAAGATACTGTTGCTGCATTTGTTACGTTACAGTTGACTGAAGTTTCTCATGTGGAATGTTTTCCAATTGAAAGATACAGTTCTGCCAAAAAAAGATTTTTAATAAAAAAGCCACTTCTCATTAAAAAAATCCATCATTTTAAAATATTTTTTCCTTTTCATTTGTTTTACTGCTCAGTTTGTAAGAAAAAAAAAAAGAAAAGAAAATGAAATGTTGCACAGTTATCCACATGCTCGGCACTGCAGAGAACTCGCTGCCTCCTAGGAAGACTTCCTCTTTTCCCATGACAGGAGGAGATTTTTCCGAGGGATGCCTCCAACACTCACCGTTCTTCCACATTCGCCATCCGACCTATGACTCGCATCCTCTGGAGCTGTAAGCAGAAACAGCTGCTTGCCAAAAATAAACAAATAACCTCAGAGGAAGAGAAGTGCCTGCTCTGGCCCTCCTTAGGTGCATTCAGACAAACCTATTTCACAGATCCATCACCCTGGGAATCACTGCATGTGAATAATGAAGTTTGGCATTTGGGAAATAGATTTCCTCTTGAAACCACCTGTTGAACACCAACTGGTTTGCAGGTACTATGCTGGATAAATAAGGCAAGACTTTCAGCTCTGTTACATGCATGGGGCAAGAGGACTTGGATAGCTTGTTGAGATACTCACTGCAAATATCTGTGGTGAATCTGCAAGGTTCTTTTTTCCTAAACTCACATTAGGAGAAAATAATGCTTCTTTATATCCGATATGCTTAGTAAACAGCCATGAATTGAGAATGCAGAGTAGCATTTTAGAGCTATGAGCTTGAAGAGAAAAGCTTAAAAAGCAATTCTAAACTTAACTGGAAGAGATAACTAATATAAGGATCTGATAGCATTGAAATTATCTCTGTTACCTGGTCCTTCAGTTAAACATTTCCACATTAGTTATGTCAACGTTCGGTTCAAATGATTTCTTAAGTGAGGAGCAAGGAGTTACAAGGACTGGATGATGTTTTACAGCTTTAGCATTCTTGAATAAGGGGACGGTTATTAGTGACTGAGGTCATTAGACTTCCTGTAGGTTTCGACCTGTGCAAGGGAGTAGAGGCTGTGCCCGAAAGGCTTTTTAAACTGACTGCTGACTGCTACTGACTAAACGCTTGGTTTAATTTGTATGCCAATATCTACAATGTGACCCGATTTCAAATGGCATGAAAGAAAACTAGGAAGGTGCTGAGGGAGGTGAGTAATTAAAGACTATGAAAGAGAGATTAAAATCCAGTGGGCCTTTGTAAAGGGTTGAATGGCCAAAAGAGGTGTCCTCTCCTGTGAGAGGGCATGGAGCTGAGAAATGCTCTGAGGCTTTTGCACTGAGTATAAATGAAAGCAATTTTAAGGTACTCCAAGTTACTTGTCAGCGGGGGATCTATATATCCGCTGATCAGCACTGTGGTTCAGAAGGGAGAGTGTGTTTGCCCTCCTGGCCTTGGTGCCACAATACACGTTATCTATCAGAGGACCAGAGCCATTCACCCCATGCGTTCCTTTTTTTTTTTTTTTCCTCTCTTTATGTGTGTAGTGCCAATTACATTATCTGAAACACTTTCAATTCTAAGGAAGAAAAGAAATAGCAATATTGTAAGAATATATGAAGGGGATTCTCATCCATTATAAAGACAATATGAGAAGAATCTGATGTGTAAATAGTGGCCAACAGGTAAAAGAGAGAGAGAGAAAGAAATATATAAATTGCCAAAAGATATTTTAGCAGAACACAAAGAACCTCTTTCTAATCCCACACTACTTTTACTCTGGGGTAATGAAAAGAAGGCTCTTGTGCAAAAGTTAAACAACACAGGAATAATGTTTGCTACTATAAAAAAAAACCACTGGTCTTGAAAGAGCAAAACTAAAAGAGGGCAAGCATTTCATGTTTTCAAGCTGTCAAGAATTGCCCTTTGATCAGTTTTATCAAAAGCTACACTGATTGTCTTCAACRAGGGCTGTTTTTTGAAAATATTAACCCTCCAGGGTACTATTTTGTTTTATACTAAATCTGAAGGCAGTACAATAAAAGGGTCATTGGAACTGAATTTAGATAACACTTTACAGACTGGTTCTGTGAGATGCTGGGGTTTGTCAACATAATGCAGTTCAAGGATTTTTAGTTGTTCTCTTAAAGCTTAGGAAACACATTTTCAAAATTTTGTTCAAATTCACCGTCATYCCCCTTTAAGGTACTTAAATGAAACAGCCATATGAACTTCTATTCCATCTTTACAAATTTTCATTTAGAAGAAAATAATATGGTTGGTTAAGATGAATGGGATGTTTCCATTGGAATGGTATGTTTCCATAACCTGTCTCAGAAAGACTAAAATAAAAGTGAGGGTACAGAGATGGCTGATAAAGCATGGAATGCCTTGTATCCAGGAGAGATAAAAGAGATGAACAATTTCAGCATGGAAAAAAAATCAAACTGGTACAAAAATACTGGTACAAAAGATTTGTAAATTGTGAGTGAATAGGCAAAGAACAGGAAACAAATATTCAATTTCTCATGATATAAGAATATGGCAATATCAAATGGAATTACCAAAAGGCAGGAATAAAACAAAATTAAAAAAAATAACAAAAGAGAATAATCAATCTCTGCAACTCATTGATGCAAAACAGTGTAGATATGAGAGCTGTAAATKATTTAAAACATAAGTATACAACTGAAAGATCTGTTGGAACTACTCATACAAAAATACAATCTCTGGAAATCTTTAAGTTAAAGCTCACTGATAACTCCCCAGTTATATTGGCATATTGGAGGAAATACCACTCTATGCTTTTCTTATACATGCATCAAAGCCAGAATTGTGAAGGTGCTGTACTTGTGATCCAGTACAGCCATTATTACGTTCCTGGGAAGCAAATGAGTATAAAGTGCTGCTTACAACTCATCTTCAATGCCTTTTCCCAAAGCAGCAGAGGGGAGGATGTTGTTACAACCACTCCAGGCCACTAAAAGGTAGGACTAACAGCACACCTGCCTGCATGCAAAGAAGTGCATTGACACTATGTCATCAGATTCTTATCTTTTTTTAAAGCCTTCCTATTATAGCATTTACAGAGCAGTTTGATCTAGACATGTCCTGAATACTTACGCTGAGCACTGCTAATACTCCTGTACTGTTTTTACTGAATGTCACATTGTGGAAAAATTTCRTTGCAGAATGGGAAGCAAAATCTTTACAGACCAATGAATGATTTCTGTGTGTCTTGGATTGCATTATAAAGAAGCTCCCCATATGACTCCTTTGGGCATGTTGCTTTTTAACTGCTGGGACACACATGGACTGTGTGCCTTCCACTCTTTCTGCAGACATTTTCCAAAGGGCTTCAAGACTCTGTTTGCCCTAAACACATCTGTTTTAATACCACTCCTCCACTTTGTCACATAGGCTCACAGGCATAGAAATGTCCAAAGCACRGAGTAGAAGTGCTCACAGGCTGTGGCCTGCCAGGGCTCATGCACACTAACCTTTCTTGCATTCTTGGCTTGTGACAAGTTCCAAGTCACTTGACATAATCGCAGGGGTGCTGTCCCCCTTCTTATGCAGGAGCTGCCCTGGAAGCTAATCTGCTCTGGTAATTGCACTTGTCTCACAGTCAAAACAGTGGCGGATCAGAATCTTCCCGAGGCAAGAAAATTGTACTCTAAATTCAAGGTCTTTTATGTGTGAAGTGGATTTTTTTCAGATGTGCTGTGAAATCAAAGGGGTCTCTGACTTGAGTTTCATCGCTGAAGTAGCTGAGTGTAGGTTATTCATCCTGTGTGGAGAGTTTGGACAAGAAGAGCCCCAAAGCAAATGTACTGGGATTTGACTGTCTCTGTCCAGACTTGAAAACAGATGTTCAGCAGATTGTCAGGAGAGAAGGGACTGATAATTTCATAGTTAGGAAGTGTTTTGGAGAAATTCAGTATGGAGACCATGCCAACCTGCCGTCAGAAAACTCATGTTCTCATTTCTTTGCAGGTTCAAATCAAACCCCTGGCTCAATGGGAAAAGGCTGCCTTAGGATCAAAGCCTTAAAGAGGGAGAAACTAGTCCCTTCACTAAGAAGCTTTTGGGAGGCACATGGAATCATTTCTGAAGCTGATATCTYCAGGTTTTTATGTGGCATTGTGCAGTTCACATGGACTATTGTATTTCACTGTCTCATCTACAAAATAACAAGTTTACTGCTTGAGTCAGAAAATCTATACTATATTCAACAGACTGGTTTGTATGTATGCTTGAGTGAATGCTTGGGAGCACATCCTGCTAGTTTTGATTGTGTAAGTTATGCTGAGATCATACTAATACAGTCTTCAAGTAACTAAGACGGCATAGTGTGAAAACTGTATGAAATACTTTTCATGTAAGCCTGTCTTTGGACAAAAGTTCCATATGGTTAGGAGCATTTTCTCTACCCTAAGAGCTCACACTTCTTCCCTATTACTTTGCTAACAGGGAGCACCTGGCTAATGCTTTACAGTAGAAGATACCAATTCCATATGACCCCCCCATGCTGCCAGGTCTGCACTCAGCTTGCACAGCTCAGTGAGGGCACAGCTGGTGTTGCTCTTTGAAACTGTACATGCAGAAATACTCATTTTGGTAAGTGCTTCCTAATGCCTATTTTAGGGATTATTACAGCCTCCTGGTTGAAAGGGCTTTGTTTTATCAGGAATGCCAAAACCAGTCTCAGCACAAGGTAAATAAGGCATATGTATACAGGAGAGCCTTTGAGTGAAATGTGGAAGTACTTAAAATTTCTAAATAAACAGAATAGGAGAGGAAGCTATGCTTAATCACATCACCCCACATGCAGAAAACTTCTTAATGTATGCCTCTGAGGCTGAGTGGTGGGTTAGAGATAACGATCTAAATTCCTATGTATCCTGTAACATGTTGATGTTACAATTGCTGAAAAAAACATTATCAGGTCAGCTTTTGGATCTGAATTTGCCAAAGGACTAGTCTGAGGCTCTGTTCAGGTTCTGACCTAGCCCARTCTGCTCCCAATACCTCTGCACTCTTCGACTTTCTGTGTGTTTTTCTACTGTTATAAATGCTGGCGTCTGCTTGGCCTGGGCAGTTATGAATCCCCCCTGGCTATGCAGTGAGGAGAGCAGGGTAACAGTGATTCCAGCCCATAGCCATCCTCCCCCTGGCCAAAATGCACTTCTCTGCTCAGCTGTGTATTGTTCACATAGCAGACTGATGCTTTTTATCATGAGGATTAATACATGCAGATTGCTGGTCTCTATTTGAGATGAAGAACAATGGTAATCAAATCCTGGGTGGGGAGATAATGGGTTTGATGGCAATTGCCCCAAGCCTTCTGTTTGAGGGACACTACAGACAGAAAAAGCTTTTTATTTTAATAACTGGAATTGTAACTCTAATAAGCATTGTCTTTAGTTATTTGTGAAGTGTTGTGTTGTGGACATGTTTCTCTATACAGGGATATTTGTTCAGGTTAAGCATAATTAAGGAAGAAATGAAGCAAGAGTTATTTGGAGGGCTGTAGGGTAACAGTGCATCCTGATTCATTTTTAAGTATCTACACTTGGTAGAATGAGACTTGCAATCACTCTGAAGGGAAAAGAAAACCCTTAGAGAGTTAAATGAGAATGATTAGGATGGTGCTAATGACTTATTGTCGATACTAAATGGCTCATGAAAGTCTTGTATGGAAGTCTTGTATGGAAAAAGGACAGGGCTAAAATTTTAACGAAGTATTGACACAAAGTATTAATTTGTAGTTTTTCCTAATCTAYCTTATTTGTTGTTCCTTTACCTATTTTTAAACACTTAACCTTTACTTTGCATAAAATCTATCAGATATTAGGACGGTAGCTTCTCATCTGGAACCAGGCAATTTGTACTAGGCACAGAAGCAATAAACATTACTATAAATAACACTTGAATTCATAGCTGTCTTCATGTCTCAATATATATTTCTGTGCAAGACTCTCAAAGCCTGCCTCATTTAATGTTTTCTTTTTAGTGCATCTTTCTGTTTTTCCCAGGTGAGGGTTTGTCTTCCACTTCAGAATCTGCATCTTATCTCCTTATCTTCCTAGAAGAGCCTACATGCCTTTTGCTGTCCATAAGGAGTCAGAAGGAATTAGGAGGTTAGAGGTTAGGATATGATGTTCCAGTCTGTATACTTATATCTGGTGATGTTTCTTCCATCTACCTCACTCTCCTGACTCCTGATTGCATTTAATTTTGGAAATTGTTATCCTTATCCATCAATTTCAATGTCATGCTTAGGAGAAGTGCTACAATCCTTCCATAGCTGTAATACCTTTAATGCTTCTGCATTAAAGCCTATCAGCTTTCAAAACACAAAATCTTGTGTTTCTGTAAGCAGCCGAAATGAAACACTTTCCTTTTGTTTCCTTTTTCTTTTTTTGTTATTGTTGTTTTATTTTAGTCCGAAAACTCAGTGTAGTAATTTGGTGAATATTTGATCATCTTTTTCACTTCTGCAGAATCTTCAGCCGAATTGCTAATCTCTTATTTCAGGAATAAATATCTCTATAGAGTTAATTGTTTTGGAACAAACTTTGCCATTATTATAAAAATTTTCAGATATCCTCTGATCTCCCAGCTGTGATCTATTGATTAGCTGTCCCCAGGGCACTGAGCTTAGTGGTTTTCCAGGAAACCAGAATTCAGCTAACTCAGGGCTTGATTTTAAAGCTCACAGGGAATTTCTTCCATGCCTGATCGCTACCACCAGTTTCATTAGGATTTGACACTATTCAGTGTTTTCCAGACACTCTCAAGAGTCATCCTTCATTTGTGCTGATTCCATATTAAAGTAGTGTAAGAATTGCAATTCAAGCTTGTATAAATATGTGAGAAGTGTCAGTAATAAATAGTCCTAATTAGTAGATGGAAATAAAGTATTTTAATCTAAACTATGTGAGCATAAGAAACAGATGGTCTTAAGCACAAATAATTTGCTTTTTTTTAATAAGCTATGTTTTTACTTTTTAGTATTTATCATTGCAAACGTTCTGCTTTTTTATTTGCCAAAACATTTTTAGTGAATTGCAAGCTACTTGGGAACGTTGCTAAAATTYGCCAAAAGGGGGAGGGGAAGTGTGGCTCTTGATAATTATATTAATCCATTTTTAATTGTCTCTCTGAGTCAAGGAAGTGAAAACTAGGGTTCACTTCCTTCCTCTGCTCGTTAAGGGAATGTGAACTTTGGTATGTGTAAAGAAGTTTAAGAATATTTTTGTTTGGTTCACAAGGGCTAAACAGATCAGCTTGTACTCCACTAGGAGCAAGCACTTCTACAGTGTATCTGCAAATGAAATCTGTGGTCTTGTTCAGTTAATCCAGTGTTGCCCAAATGTGTTGGACTGCCATGCATTTGCTATATAGTGCAATGTCCTCTTGAAGTGGGTTATATGGCTTAGAAGAACACCAGATAGATTTTGTGCATAATTGAAATACACAATATGCCTGCAGAAAAACTGTGAAGGTTTTTGGTTTGTTTTATTGATAATTATTATTCTTGTGTAGAAATTGTGCAGCCAGGATTTACAGTCCCTTCATGTGCCCATGCAGTCAGATGCATCGCAGGAAATCTGGATTCCCTGTGCCTGCACAACTTGCCCACTACAATGAGTCTTCAGCTGGGCAACAAGCTGCTTCTTGGGCTGCATCTGCCTAGGTCGACCTAGAAAACATCTGTGGCAGTCCAGAACAAGCTCTGACATCTCCAGGAAGAAGCCCTATCTCCTGCATTTGCTGGGTGGTTTGTAATTGCCGAACCTACAATCAAATCACGGGTTTGAGTAGAGAAGGATGTAATTCAGGCACCAGTCCCTCAGCCTCAAAGGGTCACTGCCCTCATTCTCTCTAGGAGCCACTGATGGGGTCTGTGAGTAGGGGAATAGGGAGGGTTGCTGCTGTTTTTTTTTCTTTTTTTTTTTTTTTAATTCTGAATTCTCACAAACACTTAGTATTCACTAAAAAGCTATTGATCTTTCTCCTTCAAATCCTAAAACTTCCTATAAATCAGCACCTCTCACTGAGCAAAGCACTAAAAAATAAGAAAGCCTGAATTCAACAGTGTCTCTGAAAAGACACTGGACCCCTTACCAGTGACTAGTGCTGTTGATATAACATTTCATCAATGCTTCAATCTATAGACAAGTTTCCTGGTGTTATTAGATGAAAGATTCAATTTTGCCTTATCCTTCCACTCAAAGTGGGGTGATATTGTTCACTGCTTGACTTTGAGCTCTTATTTGGCTGAACGTCGAAGAACACCAACAGCTTTGGCAAGTTTGCTACAAGAGTGAGCACCTGRGTGCTGTTGTGGGTATACAAGCACTTGGCGAAGGACGGGGACATATTTACAGTTGCCTTTAGGCTTGTAGGWGCTGACAGTAGAATCTGTGTTTGCTTGTTAGGTGCGGCAGATCTTTTGGGCTTCACTGCTTCTGGAGTCTGTGCTCACTGGGAAGACGATGGAGCTGCTGCCTTCATAGCTGCCTTGGACRTGTGCAGGGAGATGGTGAGAGCGCTCCCTTCCTCTCATCTCCTTGTCTTCTCCAGGAAGATCTATTCTTTCTCAGGTCTGCTCTCTGTTCAGACTGCTCAGACTTTGGATACCTCAGTTTGCCCACTGAATGACCTTGTTTTAAGGTTATATCCTTGTGACAGCATCTTAGGACTCCCTAGACTGTCTTTATGCTTGCTCTGGGAAATAAGCACATCTTAGCCAAACCAGAAGTACTGCTTTTACTCTTCTCCTTATCYCTTGTTTTTTAGTCTAGTCCCACCCCAGATTAACACACTGGTAARTGGGTTGTTTGGTTAAATGCATGTTTGGGCATTCAGTTGTGTGGTCAACCTTATACAAAGTGATATTTATGCCTAAAGATCCGGTTAAATCAATCTGACCCAGCTCTCTCTGCCTGTTGTCTTCATGGCTTTCAGATTCGGAACCCGTTTCTGCTGTTATATTAATACATTGCTTGCTGATCAACTGGGCTGACAGAGAAAAATCAAAGCGAATGTCAGAAAACACATTTCTGCACCCAGCTGGAGAACCCTTCTTCTCCCTTGTCACAGTTAGACACGATATGGGTCACAGAAAACTCGCTGTACTGACAGTTGTTACTTTTGGGATTAGATCAATATTTGTCTGTTTCCAGGAATTAGTAGAACAACTGCTTGCAGGAATATATTTTAGAGGTGATTTCTGATCAGTGCAGGATGCTCCTGAATTTAATTCTGCCATTCAAGACACCATTTACTTTTCTAATACTTAAAGCCATGTGCACTGCTCACAAGAAATCCTGCAGGTAAAGATAAAACAGAAGAATACAAGTTAAAGGATTAGACATAATATGGATTGTGAAGTCTTATGTAAAACAGAAAATCGTATGTTTTTGAGAGATGTTTTGCAAAGAAAATTTGCACTTGGCAGGGCATTTAAGTTACCTGTCATTTACACCTTGAAGATCAGCAGAGAAAACCTAATAATGCTTACGCTCTTAAGAATGATTGTCTTTGTAAAGCACATATCTTTGCAGAATTATACAAGGAAAAAGATGTCAGGTTTGTCATTTCGAATAGCTTTTTAGAGAGTGCAACTGGCTTAATTTCAAAGAACCAACTAGCATGTTTTCTTCTCTTTCTAAATTGTTTGCTACTGCACTCTTCAAAAAAACCCAGTGGGTTGTAAAATATTCTAGTAAAAAATACTAATTTTTAAAAAATCTAKGTTAAGCACACTGGAAGAATAAGACCAGTGTAAACATATATTGTCATTATGTCTTGATGTATGATGACTGACTGCTCCATACTGACTTCTGATATGAATCACAGCATATAGGACACAGAAGTGGAAGGAAACTTGTAGCCACCTATTTGTTTTCCCTGGATCGTCTTTTCTATTTCCCAATATGACTCCCCCCATCTTAAGGATGGTTTACAATCTGTTCTTGAATATTGTTATGTATGGCCTGGTAAAGTAGGGACAGGGCTACAGGTTATCTCTTCATTTGTTCCTATTTCTGCTTTAAACTTTATTTTACATGAATTTGCCATAGCATTTCATTCCCTCTGTTTATAAACTTCATTTACTACACTTTCATAATTTCTTAGTACAGTTATCTTGCATATTACTCTCACATTTTTGAACTACACAGTCTTATTGATTTCTTTTTCATTCTGATTCATTATAGATGTTACAGTTACCCTGCAGAGGCAAGGATAGGTTTATTAGTGTGGAACAAAGTGTATGGTCTAAATTGTCTTAGAGCAGGACCTGGCAGAGAAGTGTGCTGAAGTTCTACTGAAGTTCTATCAGTGCTGGCCTTAAGGGAAGCTGCTTGGGTGTCAAAAAGCCTAGRCAGAATAACACAATGTGGGCTATTTTAACTTACTGCTGGGCATTGCTAAACGGAAGAGCTGAGTAGATGTATCTCCTGCCAGTCTACAACTCCAGAAGCAGAATTGCCAAGTCACTCCCACAGKAAATGGGTACTTTCCCTGCACTGTTTATACAGTCACCTAGAACAACTAGGAGCCCAGGAACATAAAAACATCCAGGCTGAAATCTCTCTAAGGATGTAGGTGTCAAACTTCCAGGATGTCGGTAGAAGGTGGCTTTCCTAACAAAATAATCATAACTGTATTTTTTTCATATATTACAAAAATATACTGTAGGAGTCATAGCACAGTGTGACCAGACCCTTGGGGTGAAGGAGCACCTGCAGTTTCTCAACACAATCCTTCCAGTCAAAAATAGGTCTGATCACTGTGTCCCAGAGATCAAGATTTGCTTCACAGACASATGGTGATCCAAAACCAGAGGTGCTGAATGGACAGATGTGCAGTATTATCTGTGCTCRGAAAAGATGTAGAGAAACCCATGACAACAAATCTATTCCACTTCAGTAATGAAAGCTGATTTCGGGCTTATCTGAGGATGATTAGCCGAATCTCACTTTCATGTCTTCTAGGAATTAAACTTCAGGATTGACTGCTACTGTGCTATGGTTTGACTGCTTTCCACTTTTTTTTTTGTTCCTTTTAATTAATGTATTTTATTTTTTTAGCTATTAACTTTCTTTGCTGAATGGAAACATACAGGACAAACATTCTCCATCACAGAAACAGATTCCCTGGCTTGAGATAATCTTTTAGAAAAGAGCCATCTGTAAAGGTAGTAGAGCATTTGTTCTGAGACTTTTCTAGTCTAATAGAGAATGGAATCTATTTCAGCCCAGGGACAAACTGCTGCATCACACGTTTGATGAAATGGCTGCAGAATATTTGCTAAAACTGATCATTTACTACTATTAAAAAAAAMCCAAAACCCCACTATATAACAAAATGTGCCCTGGTAAACGGTCATCTCTCGAACCAGGWTTTTGCACAATGCCCCTTCAGAGTGCACTTAGCATTGTGAACAGACAGGAAAATGCATCTCGGGAGTAGTTCTACAATGTCCTGAAGTTTAAACATAAAATTTATTTTCAAGAAAAATGCCTGTTTCTAGTGGGCAG
Organism: Eudromia elegans; assembly: GCA_003342815.1. Lineage (NCBI taxonomy): Eukaryota > Metazoa > Chordata > Aves > Tinamiformes > Tinamidae > Eudromia > Eudromia elegans. The sequence continues at coordinate 522,839 of PTEX01000194.1, forward strand.
AAATTCAAACACTACAGGTCCAAATTAGAATCCGTTTTTACACTGTTAAGTATTGCCTATACAGAAAAATGCAGTRGAGTAGCATCTCCTTTGCTGCTCTTAGGTTGCAGCGAAGGAGTAGCATCTTTCCCTATCATCAACCATTTTACTGTTGTCTGCAAAGAAAATGATTTTTCTTACGAATGATTGAATATTAAAACTATGTACRTGCATTTCCCCATCTATAGGAGGTGATTACAGAGGACAAAGGTGAACCAAGGGATTGAAAAAAATACTGCACAACTAATGTTGCATGCACTAATATTACATGCTTCACTGCGCCTTTGGTTATTCGTTTACACTGGTCCTCTGGGACAAAATCAATGAGACATTTTGTTATGCTTCAGAGTCACCATAATCRTTTGTTTTGAAGCAACAGCAACGCTTTTCCCCCCATTTTGTTAACCAAGCAATTTGCAGAAGTACCCGATTTTGTAGCAGCAGTCAGGAAYAGAGCCAGAAGCTTTTCAAAAATAATAATTTGAAGGGACTAGGAGTGGGGGAAATGCAACTGCAACAAAACCCCATGTGTGTACTGTGTTTATAACATGGAATTCTCCCTGAAGGGGAATCGTAATGTAAAAAAATCCCCATAGCACTTAATTCAAACAAATTTCAACATTAAGCATTATTTATAATAGCTGTGTGACAACAAGGTGTCTTTGTATAATTAAAACAGCTCAGAAGATGTGTACAGCAAGACATCCCTCTGCCAATTAGCTGCTTGAGTGCTCACATTTCCACATACAAATTCTGATTATAACTTTTCCAGAGAAAAGTAGCACTGTATGTGGCCTTCCCAGAGGATGTGGCTGTGCTGGTGCATGGTTCCTGTCTTTCTGTTCGTCTATCTTTCAACAGTGTGTTGCCTGTCCCTGAGTCTGCTTTCTGTAAATGCCCAAGTCATGAGGATACCCTCGATAAATAATTAATTCCTAAGGTATTTATATCTGTATTAACAGCCTGCAGCCCTGGCAGCTTGCAAGGCAGTGGTTCCAAGCATGGTAARAAATACTTAGTAATGAGCTCCTCCAGCGCTTGCATCAGATGTCAGGAGGCTTGAGGAAGGACATCAGCACAGCTCTGCATGGGGCACGTGGTGACTGAGGGATGTGTGGGAGATGTGGTTCCCCACGGGCAGCCACGGGGCTGTGGCTTGGAAAGCAGGCAGGGCTTTGCCCATGCYGAGCCCAAAATCCTGGGGCATGACGCTGGGGAGAGACACCTCGGGTCTCTAGCTGTGCAGCCCAGGGATAGAAACTCAAGGCTAACTCCTTGCTAATTAGGAGATTATTCACGAAGGGCTATAACTGAAGCATATTTTTTAAAAAAAAAAAAGGCAGAAGTGTATTGTTAACATCCTTCTGTCGTAGGAAGACCCTCTGGGGATGCTACTTGGCTGCTTGTAAGTGTATTTAACATAAAGCAGAGATGATTGAAAAATGTAGCTTGGAGCTCCCTGGGGCAGCCTGCCATTCACCAGGATATAGGACAGTGAGCAGTCCTGGAAAGAAGCACTGCAGACAGCCCTATCCTTGATTGCTTTACCATGAGAAAGGGCTTGTGCACACTCAGAATGTGATTTGATGATTAGATCCTTTAGCACTTGTCAAAGCCACTTGTTTACGACTCTTACTAAATTATTTTGTGTGCTCAGTACAAAATATTTATTTCTGAAGATTTGATAAGGTACATAAACCTGCATTGCATTTTAAGTGTTGTATAAATGTGGAGACAGTGAAGCTCTGAGGYCAAATTCATTAGTGGCATTCCAATGACTTCAGTGGGCTTATCCCGTGGATGAATTTTGCATGTATTCTGTAAAATAGGTAAGTATTTGACTAAAATTAGCCAAATCCTCCAGAGCCTAATGGAGCGCTTATGGGCTCTGGCAACTTAACCCAATGTTTAATTTGCACTAATCTAGCCAAGACTGCAGAAGCATGAAATACGCTCTACAGGGAGAGCGCTGCTCTTTGAAGTTAGTGGCTTAATTCCCATTGTCTCTGATGGGAGCAGGACTGGGTTTTATGTAGCATTTACTCCTGTTATTGTAGACAGGCGTCTTTTTACATATGAATTAATCTGGGCTGTGTTTGGGGAAATTCCAGTCTTCTGGTTTTACTCTAATCTTGTTCACTTCCAGGAAAACATGCATGGCTGTGCCTGTGAGATCAGGTATTTATTTATTTATTTATTTATTTATTTATTTACTTAGGGTGGGTAGGAGAGAGGAATTCCGAGTGCAAACAATTCTAACTGCACTTCTTTTGTTATTGGTGTCCAGCAGCTTCTCTCCAGCTCTTGCAGCTTGTCTTGGTGCTGGTGGCCCCYGCGGGGACGACAAGCGATGCTGCATCCGTGGCCACTGCAGCCAGGCGAGGAGCTGCTGCCCGCACGGGAGGCTACAACGCGGCTATGGAGCGTGCAGGGGTGCAGGTCTTCAGCCAGATGAGTGACTGTTTCAGTTTGTCCTTTTGACAAGAGCAGAGGTTTTCTAGTTTATGCAGTTGCAAAAGGTTAGTGTGTAGTGTTTAGAGAGAAGGCAGCTCAAGCAGTGATCTGGGCGCAGAGAAATAGGGAAGAGGCAAAAAAAAAAAGTCTTTGAAATGATCCCACTTAACTGTCAAGTAACTATTATCATGGCACAAACCCAAATTGATATGCTGCCTCCAAAACACTTTGATTYACTCCTGCAGCCAGGTGCTGAGAGTGACTGTAATAATATAGGGTGTTACAGCAGGGAATCACACAGGGGAGCAGACAGGCAAGACAGCAGTGAGAAAGCAAGGTTTCCACTGCGCAGGAGAGGCAGAGGCTTCAAAGCATGAGGAAATCCTTTCAAGGATGTTATTGTCAGAAGCCATTCAGAACTTACTTGAGATGCTCCCTGCTTCTGTTCTTTCCCCCACCAGGAGGAAAAATAAAAAAATAAATAAAAGAAAGAAGCTTTTGTCCTGATAAGGCGACTTCTTCCCCCAGAATTTCACTTCTTGCCCCCCAGAGGAGAGGGATAAACCATCCCTGAGGGTTTTTTTTTCCTTCCACTTGCTCACAGGCTTCCTGCTATTGCACCTTGTGGTCATTGCTGCTTTGACATGAAAGTTCAAAGGTGGCAGAGCCACTAGTTACAAGTCCAGAGACACACGAATAGTTTATGTCAGGCCTAGGAAGCACCATGGATTCCCACACTCCTGCCCTTCTCCTCCTTAATCTAGCTGAAACCTCCGGCACCCAGCAGAGCTGTGTGTGAAGCAGAGGAGCTGCAGTTTCCTTTCTGTATCTTGGCTTCAATGCTTTCTCTGCCGGGCGATGCTGATGGCAACCTGCTGGCTTTAGATCGACCTTCCCAAGCTGGCTACCTCAAGGCTACAATATAAATATGTCTCATCCTTTACTCCAGGAGTTTCTAGCATTTACCCTCAGCTYTCATACCACACCTGCTTTCTGTATGTTTAAGATACGCTCAAGGCAGTTGAAGCAAAATCAACATAGGGAAATCCTAGAGCTGCTTTCTTTCCTGCCTCTCATTGCTCCCCTGCGAGAAGACGATTGCTGTAGAAAGGGATGAGCCCAAAGCTCATTCAGGCAGAGCTCRTGCCCTATGGGGAGGCAATAGCAGAAACGTGGCTGTGTGAATACACTCCCCCCCCGCCACAGTCTGGCTGGAACAGCCCATCACATTGAGAAAATTGGTTTATATTTGATTCTGCTGATGTATCAAACTAAATCAGCATGACAGAAGATGAAAAAAAGAACTGACCTAGTTTATTAATCCCAGAAGAGAAAGGACTCCATTAACAAAACCYGGAACCTCCAAGAATGGATCGATTTACTCCTTACATCCTTGCCATGATTTTTGACTCTCATTGGCTGAGTTTGGACCATACTCTAAACTTGCATCATACTTAGATTCTCGTACAGGATTTCCACATGAGAAAGAGCAGGGTTCCATTCTGCTCCTTTAAATCCTTATAGGTGATCCATGTTTGAGACTAAATTTACGGCATGTAGTCAGTGTAGCCTGACTGATCATTTCTGTTACAATTGCATATTCTGTGGCAGTTATTGTATTTCAAAGCATTTTAAGAGATGGAGACATTTATCAGAGTACCTTTGAGATGATTATAACTACAGGAGAAGCCCCTTAATTGGGAGATTTCATAAGATGATATTGTATCCTAAATGCAAAGGAACAAAGAGAACAGAAATAAAGGGAAAAATCTGCAAAATGAAAGTGTCATGAATAAAAAAAGGATCATCACTAGATTATAGTTGTATTTCATCTTAACCTTGCCTTCATTTAATCTTTTTTTTTTTTGACATTTTCTGCCATAAAACATTCAGACTTGGGATTTTGCTGGCACTTTCTGCACATTTTTAACTAGATCTATGTAGAATTTTCTATAAAATCAGGTCAGCTTGTGACGTCTGGTGTCTACCTGGAAGGCCTGGGATTGCTACAGCCTCAGATCAACCCAGTGAAGGACATTAGGGTTAACAAGTGCTTCCACCTTCCTCCTTCATTCTTAGCCAAAGAAGTAAGTTACTTTTGAAAACTTAGTTTAAAAAATCCCAAAACTTCAAAAATGAAACAAAATTTGAATCACGCTGACTGATTTTAATGAAAGYGTCACACTACCATGTGCTGCTCAGCTTGGCAACAGTCTGAAGTCTTCATGTTAATGCCCAGGTACTGAAGACATTCATCTCTGCACACATGTGTAGCCTCAAATTAAAAATGCTGTCCCAAAACAGATTTCAAGGAAAGTATTCAAAAAAAATCCTTAATTCTGCTTCTGAAGGATCATCTGAGGCCTGGTAAAAGCCATTTAGCTCCACAAATGTGGGTCAATGGGACAGAGCCATTGCTTCTCTCAGGGTTCATACACACTAGGCCACAAAACAACTTGAAATTACTTAAGTTGCCTAGGCCCAAAGTGCCTTAGACTTGGACTGTGGCTGCATTTTCTAAAGCTGTGTAAGAAGCAGGGAAAAACTCTATCAATTGGCCCACACTGTAGCRTCCCACAGAACCCAACCTCTCAGTGCAGTGATGGCAGCAGGAAGTTTACCTGCACCATTTTTCTGCATTTAAGTGAACTGTTGGGTAATGGATCAATCATTGTTCCAGGATGACCTTAGTTATTCTTCGAATGTGGTTGGAAAGCAGTGAGTCCTGAAGGCAGTGAGTCCCTGTACCTGGGTCACTGACTTGGACAACAGTGGCAAAAGTGGTGACAGTCTGGGGGAGGTAAGACTGAGCAACAAACAGGTCTCGGGGCCAAGGGCCGCTGTGTGGCACGGCCCTGATAGTGCCTAGGATTTTCAGGCAGCCCCATCCAATAGGAGCTTGCAACTACTGGGAATTTGATAAATGCTTTTTAGCCTTAAATTGCCTTTATTATTGTCATCATTCTTGACGCTTGCTGTTATGCAGAGATAATGATTTTCCAAATCCTGAATTTTGGTCATCTCCATGGCTCTAGGCCACAGCTCTAGGTTTCAGTCATACAAACGCTCCTGCAAAATACAGTCTAAAACAGCACATAAAATTTTTCACTAGATGGCCATTAGTTCAAATTAGYGCTATATGATTTATGTGATCACTCACATATGATCACATGATTCATCAATGCAACTCAAATATTATATTAAATGGTCAAAGTCAGTTGTTCATAATCAGTCGAAGAAGTTTATGAAAAATAGCCTATGTAAAATTGTATTAAATTAATTCAAATAATCAATTTGGAAGTCACATACATCTGTTACTTACACAATTACTTAATTCACACAAAAAAAATCTGATGAATATTTGCAGCACGACTGTTCTTAATCAGTGTGAACAGTGTATTCAGAAGTGTATGCTGAAGGTATTTTAGAAGATAGCGAAACTTTCYAGCTGCTTTAGCTATTCTTAAACTATACCAGAAAAAAAAAATAGATTATGTGATTTCCTTCCAGAAGTTTACCTTAATCAACTACTATTGTCTGAGTTTGTTACTGATTGTCACCAATATTGTCACTGCTTTTGTGTCACTGAGAGCCATGAGAAAGTTATAGAAACACAGGCATAGATTGAAATCACTCCTTTTACTTTGTCAGTGTTGGCTGCACTGCTGTGTTTCGACATGRGGAAAGAGTTTCACATCAATTAGTGCTTCTCAAGATTTGGAAAACACTCTCCAGTTTCCACTTCAACAGCACTTGCATTCATGTTGCTTTTCCTGTCATACTTAGTAAGGGTCATGGTATTTTGCTTGAGTGAGTGTTTAGGATCAGAAAAAAAARATCACTTCATTTTGCTAGCAAAAGCAGAGTTTTTTGCAACATATGTTCAGAAGTTTTGGAAAAGAGAAGGATACTTTGACTTACTGAAACCTTTGAAGTTTTTGTATACATTAGTTAGATGTATGATGTGTAGAAGAAGTAGCATTTAATTTCTTTCTGTAAAACTATGTAAGATAGTGGATATTTGGCTCTTCTAGGCATAAAAATATGTAGTTCATGTTTGTCGAGTTACAAATAAATTATAGAATCTTTTATTATTCCTCACATTTTACAGAAAAATAATTGCTTATAAAAATAATGCAAATCATATTGACATCAAATGTGATACTTCCTTAAAGTTTTGAGTAAATCCTTTTTTTTATCTGAAATGTTATACTAAAGTCTTTTGATTTGTTGCTTAACAGAGAAAGGATTTTTAAAGATGTATAGATGTACCATGAGGATTCTGAGGTGAATTGTTTAGGAGCCTGTTGGAGTGCTTTAATTCAAATTAATCTTTTCTGTATTTTCTGTTGCATACAGTTCTCAAAAGGCACCTGTCACAGCTGGAATAAAAGATGAATTCAATACTCTCAAACCTGAACAAGATAGCATAGTTGAGCTGTTCAGTGTGTTTAGTAATAAGTCAGTAGTTTAGAAGCATGTGATATTTCTTAAATGATTGTATCAAATGTACACGATCTGGAAGGATAAATACCTCTTTGCAAGAATAGTTAAATGATGCTACTTGACCCTTTGCCTGCCATTGGTGTCTTTAGCTCTCATTCTTTAAAACCCTTAACAAACTTTTCCATTATTAATTATAGCCATGACTCTGCAAACCAAAATGATCTGATCAGTGAACTTTTTCAGAAAACTTCTGGGAAATCTGAATGTCCTTCACCAGATATTCTTTTTAATGCCCAGTGCTTTATAGATTTAGTATTAAGTGATCAAATAGCAGCCCAAAGCCATTCAAGTAATTGAATTCCATGATTTGGGACCAGGTGTACAAAGATGTTCAAACTAATTATTTAATAATTGAAAACAATAACCAGTATAGCTAAATCTCTTGCTGATTTTCTAATGTTTATTAATTTAGGCAGCTGTGTCTTCTGAACCACTTTCAAAATTCTTACAAGGATATGCATAGCATACAAGTTTACAGTGAATGTGATTACCTCGATACACGCTCTAGGCGCTTAAGTGATTAGAAAAGCATTATTATTTGGTTATATAGATTTTGAACTTGTGAATCTGCTTATTACATACTTGTTTAAAGTCGTACATAGACATCAAGATTCAGAAATTTTATTTAAAAATTTCTCTCCCATTTTCCACTGGTTATTTGACTGTTCCTGATTTAGGAGGAATTACATAAATKATTTCCGTCAAAATAAGGCAAATAAAACAATATGATCTATTATAAAACAGTTTATAACTTCTTTCTGAAAGGTTTTGTCTGGCAGTGCAGATGTTAAACTTTTTGTGCTTCTTTCATCTACCTTTGTTTCCAAATATCTATATATTTTAATTGCTTTCTGTACCTTCCAGGCAGTCCCCATTATTTTATTTTGCTAATATACCTGCTTAAAGAAAGACAACCACGAGTGGGACACTTGGGAAAGGTTAAAATGACAGTAAGATTAAACTTCTTGGTGTCCTTCATTTTTCCACTGTTTTTCCTTCTTTCCCTTCACTGTTGCTAAGTAATAACTACTGGAAGGAGTAAGTTTACAAGAGGGAATTGCCTGTTATTTTTATTTGGTCCCACAACTRCTAATTAACAGCAGATATGATAGGCCCTCCAAAGGTGTTAAAAATCCAGCAAAATCTGATTTTACTTTCTGTTCTCATTCTACATGGAGAACTCTTACACTACATGTGAAATCAGCTGCTTTAGCAGTCATAGGCAAGAAGTATGAATATAGCAGAATAACAACACAATTTAGCAGCATGAACAAAATAAATGGACAGTATTAACTGTATCATTCCAGCAGTCTACACAGCAGTCCTAATGCCTTAACAGAATGTGTGAAAGTAAATGAAATGGCAGCGTGATTGCACTGATTACARTGGTTGCAAATATGTTAGGCTCCGTTCATGCTTCGGTGGGGCTGTAATTATACTTCATAGGGCAGCCCTGCTGCCTGTTGCCTGTTATTTCATTCTTGGCTTCATGGGCCCGGTCCTGCAGACACTTACTCGTAGGTGTAACTGTCTTTGTTCGCTCGTGGATAAAGTCACCTGTTGTGCCTTTCGGGAGTAGCAGCCATCAGCTCTTTCAACTCCTCTCTGCTGCTGCAGGACTGCCATCAAATAGTAGGTTTTGATATGATTTAATACGGTTTCTTATCTCCGATAGAATACCCCTATTGAGCTTTCCCTACATCAGCTGGTAAGGGGTGTAGGAAATATGGCTGCTCAGTATCAAACAGCTCCCTTCTCCACCTTGCCCCTAGGTATTAGTGCTGAACAGAAGAAATCCAAACCTTTGTGATTTGTCTTTGATTAGTGCTGCCTCATGCTGCAAGCAGTACTTCAGGAAGAAAGATGAATTTGTTGCTGTTGTTCCTCATTTCCCATTGGCAACACATGGCGGCACCTAGACTAAAGCTGACCATTGTATTTCATTTTAGGAAAAGGTGTAGAAAAAGGAAAATACATCTTGGTGTGTCTCCACTTTGTCTATATTTCAAAGACACTGACATTTTGCAGCGGCCTTTTTTGCTTCAGATAATGATGTGGCAGCACCAAGGCAGAGTACAGTACAGAAGCACAATGTGGTAGTGTCTAGACTGGGGGTTACTGTCGAGTCCTCTCACTTCTCTCAGTGCCCCTTGCTTTCCAACATAATTGCTGGCAATGGCGAGGTAATATTCCCTTGCTGTCTGGGCTTTCTCCCCGTGACTCCTCGCTGTGGCAGTCTGTGATTTGTGGAAATCTCTGTAGCCCACGGCTAAACCCACAGCTCAGGTCCTCCGGGTGTGGACTTCAACTAAGTTCAGCTCAAAATATACTGCACAGCAAACAGCCAAATCAGAATCAGAACCAAAGAAACTAAAATGKGTTTAATTGTTCCTTAGCCTCCTTGAGGCTGAAGTGCTCCAAGAAAATGGCTGTGTACTTAGTGCTGTGATAGAGAAAAGGAGGTTGGGAAACCACCAAAGCAATGGAGAATGAAACCAARGACTGCCCAAGATCCTGTTGCGACCTCGTGCCTCCGCAGAGCCTGTGGAGCCAGCAGCAGCAGCAGAGACAAGGGTCACTGTTCGGGAGGAATCAGCAGACCAGGCGACTGCTGCATTGGGTGCAGTTTGGCTGGGCTGATCCAYGTCTGTGAGTCCCAGGACCCTCCGTGGGGTTTGACCCCCTACCCATGGAGGCCTTGGCCCATTTTTGCAGGCGTTTGTGTGCACACGTTTTGCACAGACCTGCTGCAGCTGCAGCAGCATCCTCAGGCAGCCATCAATCAAGGTGAGCCGAAAGCAAATCTCCATCTCTCCGAGTCAGGAGGAGTGGAGCTTAGTGTATCTTAACTCAAAGTTGCTCTTTGCTTGTCACACRCAGTGATATATGAAGGTAATTGCTTCAGTGTGCACTTAATTACAGTATTGTAATTAGCGGGTTGCAAGAGCAGATGCAGAGGGTCTTTGCATAGAGCAGACTCTGCTAGGCCATGAAAACATCTCAAAAAGAAAAGGGCAGAGCAATGTCATGCTGTAAGGCAGCGCTTTGTKCCTGGAAAGAGGGTTAATTAGCTGATTGCTCCACTCTTCTTGCTTTCTTAAGGAGGGTGCAGGGAAGGGGAGGACGGGGACCAATTTATCTCTGTGGGTTTTCAAACCAGCACGCGGCACCAAACGGTTATTCGGCCGGACCTGCGGTTCGACCTGGCTGCACGCGGGGCTGGAGGGAGGCGGAGGAGCCACTTCCAGGGCTCCGTGCGCGGGGGAGCAGGAGCGGAGCTGGGCCGGCAGTGCCAGTAATTCCCGATGGCTTCGAGGGTCAGACAGCTCGCAGCCGGCACATGGTGTCCTGTCCTGCCCGGTGACAAACAGGGCAAGGGCGTGAGCGTGAATGAGGTATGACTGACTTCAAGTAGTTTAAGAGATCTGTGCTCTTGGTAGCTGTGAGACACGGAATGCAGCAGTGCTCGCTTTGCAAAGCGCGGCAAATTCACTATTTCAGGAACTGATTCTATTACTTTGAATAAACAGAGATCTAAACTAACCTTCCTGTTTGGGAGCTTCACACTTTGTTGTGTTACCCAAATTATGTATTAGGTCCTAGAATTTGTATTGATTGAAATTATCGGCCAAAAGAGATTAAAGTGCATAGCCTTTTTAATTGTGTTTGCAGAAGTCAGTACAAATTGCACATTTAATTATTATGTACTTAAAATCTGATAATCATAGAAAATCAAATACACAGCTTGGTTGATTCTGAAAGTATTTTAAACAGGGCACTATTAAATTACAGAGTTAAACATTATTAAATATATTTATTCATGAACGATAATTTGATATGTAACAAAATAAGCCAATACATGGTGTAACCTCTTGCAGTCTAATTTTCATGGATGAGCTCTTGCATATTTAATATCCTTTGAGGATATATTTTAACCTAGACTAATTACTGCTTTCCTCCTATTTCTGTTCAGTTTGACATAGACATTTGGCTAAAATAATCTAATATTGTTATTACTGAACAAATTAAGTAAATCTAGCTTATTTAATTTAGACTCTTTATTTATACAGTAAATGGCCTAGTGTAGATTATGTCAATGTGCATCATACACAAACAAAAATAGCTATGGATGAAAGAAGACTAGCATTAAAATCATCCCTAGAAAGGAATTTTATTCACATTACATGCTGAGCATCATCAGGAATATTTCCTACTGTATGAAACTGTCTGATAATATCTGTTTCTCAGATCAGCCTGGTACATCTATGAAGAGTAGTAAAATAAGAATTTAATGGTGATATGTTATTATTACATTAGTGGGACAATTGAGCATAACAGTCTATCAGGATAGCTAGGCAGCTTGTCAGAAACTTTYGAAAGAAAAATATCTTAGCAGGGAGGTTTTTTTATTTTAAAGTAGGTTATTTGACTAATTGAGAGCTCATGTTATGAGTTTGATATACATATTAAATTTCTGTCTGAGAAAAATTTTAATGAGACGTGTCTTCATTTTGTTTCTAGTGTGGAGAATGGCATCTGTGTAAAAAGCACGGGTAGGTGGTAGGTCGGGTTATGTGTTTGTATGGCTCTTTGTAACGTCAGTGGTATCAGCTGGCTTAGATAGATCAGCTTTTCTCCTGCTTGGTTCATCAGACYTTGCTATACTTCGTTCAGTTAATTGCTTTTATAACATTGACATTTTAATAATCTTTCCTTTATGAAATAATTTAAGAAAAATAATTTAAAAGAATTTAAATTATGGTGGCTATAATTTGTATTTGATTTTATGGTTATAAGGACTTATAGTTTGAATACTTTCTAAGAGAATAGTGCAGTTCAATAGTTCATCTTTGTCTTGAATCAAACTTGCTTAGTAAAAGTCACAATTCTCAGTGCTTTTTGTGAATCTAAACTCTATTTTTTTCCATGTTGGGTTGGCTGCAGTTAGCAGTGATTATGTATTTGTTTATTTATTTGTTTGTTTCTTTTTAATTACATTCAAATACTGTACATGTTTATCTACTTCAACCTTCTTCARTCATAAATCAGCTAAACTTCAAAACAGGAAAATCAAACTGAACTAGAAAGTAAGAACTTTCAAATAAAAAAGAATTGATATTCTGGCTACCCCAAAAAAATTCAGAAAACTTCTGAGGAGTAGCACCTGGCAATCAGAATGTCATAGTCAAGGAAATTTTCACTGTTTTAAGTGGAAATTCTAAATGAAGGAATCAGTGGTAATTAGTGAAGTACAAGGTTTGCCTGTTCCTATATATATCTCTTGACTAACTTAATTTACATTGATGGGGACTAAACTAGTTGAACAGTGATAAGAATCAGCCCTCTGAACTCTGTAAAACTTCAGTGATGATCTCATCATCAGCCATGATTTAGAGAATGTTAACAAAATGACTGGTATTACTGGAGTATTTTAAACAATTGTGCTTTGATAGTAAAAATTACATGAAAGTAGATAGCTTCCTACTGAAATGAAATCAGATGAATTTTGGCATCTCTAAAGGACCCGCACTTTATCTTTGGAGATTTCAGAACAATATTCTTGAGCAGTTCACAGTCATATAGTAAAATGCAGGATGTAAAATATATTTCCATCCTGTTATCCTTTCTATTAATGCCTTTTTTCTTTTTTAATTGCACATTATTTGTTATCAGTCATTATAGGTTTTGCATCTAATATAAAATTTACTAAAATGTGTTGGAATCTTAGTCAGCCTGTTATAGATACTTGTGATGATCAAAGGATCATACCAAGATGTGGACAGCAAAAGTTGCATGCAGTCTTTATTGGAATGAGACCTAGAAGCATCTTTTGCAAAATCAGAGAGAGTTCTATCCAAAGACTTTTTTATGGTCTCATGCAAAATGAAATGTAGGAAGACGCACACATAAAGAGAGGAAATGTGCTTGCCAAGACCGTCATCAGATTTCCCCTTGGAAAATTGTCACTGCTACTCACAGAATTCCAGCTAGGGAATATATGCTAAAGAACARGGTTATTACTAAATTCATTTCTTGGGTCAATTCATTCAGGATTTTGCTGTTGTACTGGGTTATGACAAATGTGAATCTTTTGGGTATTTCAACTAAATAGAAAATCTTTTTTGGCRTCAGTGTTGACAAAGCAAGTCTTAACTCACCACCATAAACCAGATTGTTTGCATATTGAAGTGTTCTTTACTGTCAACAACATGTCAAGACTTTTTGAGGCAGAGAACAACTTCAGCAACAGAAATACCAAACGCATTCGAACATTGACCCTCCACTAATCTTTCAGAATTATCTTTGTTAATATWAGATAGGAGGCTTGAAATCTTTGAATTTTAGCCAGGTATTTTTACTAAAGAGCAAAATTGGTTTTATTTATATTTCAATGTTTACTTTTACTGCTCACAATTATGGTAGTTTGRCTTTGTCTGACTATATTAATGATGTCTTGGTTTAATTTATGTTGTCCATACCCAATTCTTACATAATATCCTCAAATATTTTCCCCACACCTACCAATCTTGCTTCAACCTGTGAACATGTAGCCCCTTTGAATTTATATTTATGCTTCTGTCAGAAGCCTGTAATAAATTAGGATTACTTGAGCAGGGTCATCTGAATAACCTGCCATCAGATGAAAGATCAAAAATTTCATTAGATATGCTTTTGATCATTTACCTGGACACTTACACTTAAAATTTTGTACCTAAAATGGATGGAAAATGCTAAGTTTAAGTGAAAATGAAAAAAAAAAGTGAAATAATTGAATGAAAATAAGATAATAGTAATTTATGTTGGGCCTGTGTACAARTTCATCTAGAAGATGCATTGTAATAATGAAAAAAGATAATTTGATTTTGCTGTTATGTTGTTAACACAGTACCACTGTAGTGATGAAATATCTTTTTGTGCCATTTGTGTCCTGAGATCTCAAGCTTACAAATTTAATCATACCGGTATGATACCATTTTTCACAAAATCAGTTATTAACATGAGTGTTTGTGTAAATTGGCTTCAAGACCTAAAAGTAACCCCAGTGGAGTACCCCTACCCAGTACCTAAAAATAAGCTTAGTGGAATATGCCGTAACCATCAGGGTGAGAGAAAGGCTTCCATGACCTTGTGTGACTCCATCGCTCAGTCAGGGCCCCGTGGCAGGACAGGGGCTGTACAGAGAGTGCTCTCAGCCACAAAGATGGGCTGCGACCTGTGCCCTGGTACCAGTACATTTCTTTTTTTTTCATCTCCCAAGAATGTAAAATTGCTCCCAATTCCAAAGGGTGGCCCTCCCTTTGTTCACTCAACTGTTTTTTTCTGACTGGTCTCTYGATGGGCAAATGTGCAAGGAGATGGAAAACTTCATCTTTCAACATGAAAGAATACCAATGCGCTGTGAAGAACTGTTTCTAGCTCAGCTCTCCTCTCATGTGGATTCACATTGTTGCTAATTTCCTAAAATCGGCTACCAGGGTAGCTTCTGACTTGTGTGGTGATGCATGTCATGGCATCTAAAAATGACATGCCAGGGGCGTTAYGGGACTCGCTAACCCAAAGAATCTTTTCTGCAAGTAAACTGAATCACTTTTTGGCTATGCCTGCAAGTTTAGAAAACTTTGCAGTGCTCTGTTTGCATTTTCTATGTGCCTTGTTCACCTGCTGTTTCTCCACCAAGCCACCAAGCTAGAAACATGTGTGTTGGTCAGTGTGGTACCACTTTGGCTCTTCTAATTGCTGGGGTGTTTTAGTAATGTTACTAAGCAGCCGTTAAAGATGGAGGACCAAAGTGTATTATCATTTCATGGACACCTTTGCACGAAGCAATGTCAAAATATGTGAATATTTGGTAACCTTCTCTTGTGAGTATCTGGCACCTGGTTTTATGAATTAGTATACTTAGCAAGTCATTTTTCTTCATATCTACTAAAAATAMCAACATGAACTCTAAGAGGCTGTCAACGTATTGCTTCCCAGGGGAGAATTTTGCTCTTCTCTCTCATTTATCTAGGCATGTGCAGAGGCTTTTGACCCATTTAGCATAGATAAATGACCCATGATGTGAAATTTCCCAACAGTTTAATAATGCATTTAACTCAAAGTGACACTTGCTTGCAGCTGCCTTAAAGCAGTTTCCAGGCTATATATGTCTCTTTGAAATGATGTATGACAAGTAGGAAAGCTTCCTTGATAGAACCCCAAATCCCATGGGTGAGTAACAAGAAAATCCTTTTTAGATTGCCAGCAGCAAATTTATACTTCGCAAGTCTTTATTTAATTTTATCTGTTTTTCAGTATCATTTACAGTTATGACCATTAGTCTAAAGCTCATAGTAGCTCATAGTAGCCTCCATGCGAATTATTTTTTCCTCACAGTAATGCATTGTAAAAGCTTTTATTGATTCCATTCCCCCAAAATACCAGAAGTAAAACCCTTGTCTTATCACTGAAAACGTTTTTGTAATCCATATTACTTATCTATATCGAAAATATATTACTTTTGAAACCCATGTTGTGAAACTGAAAATTACATTGTGTGTCAGTTTAAAATGAAGAAACTTTCTTAACAAAATTTCCTTATATATTTGAAGATAGAAATCTGCATGATAGTTGTTAATTTTTTTATAATTTGAAAGCAGTCATTTTTGAGTCTATGGAAAGATTTTCATCAAGTCTGCTTCTAGTGCAGTGAACAATTTTCCACAGTACCTGTTCACATTATTAGCAAGAAAGGTTTATAAAAGCAAGAAATGAACACTAGACTTGAGGAGAAAACAAAATCTAAGTAGGCATGATCGAATTTGTAATTGTTATGTAATACAGTAATATTTCTAATATTACAATAGAAGTCAAAATAATCAAATTAGGATCCTGTAGTATCTTAAAAGTCTACAAATAAAAAAAAAAATCTTATCATATCAATAAAAAAGTAAATATGAGACAGATAAAGGATCGTGTCCACACGGAAAGGGCTAATGTGGGCAGGGGGAGAAGGGCACAAGCCGGATGATTGGAATGGAAACACCAGGTTCACAGGATGTTTGTTACTGGCGTGTGGATCCTTTTTTTCCTCTGTTCTGTTGTTTCCTTTTTCCTCCGACTTTCATCTAGCTTGTTTATCTCAGCCACGGTGACATTCACCTTGCGTCGCTCTCCTTGCAGGATCCCCAAACTCATCAAGGTGCAGGATGTTTAGCAGCACTTTTTGCTACGTGTTTATAGAGCACACAGCAGAACTTGGCCCTGGCTTGCACAAAGACGACATAATAGGAATAAGAAATAATGGGCCTTGGAAGCTTCCTCCAGAGAACTGCTCAAACACGAGACAAGGTCCGATCCCACATAATGCTGAGGATCAAGATATGACATTTGCTTTATCATTATACATATGGCATTTTGCAGAAATAATTTTTTAAAAAGCAATTTGTTAAAAAAAAATACAGTGATACCTTGGAAGGAAAGTTCCAATATTCCAAGTAAAACCTGATTCTTTGCAAATTTACAAGTATAATTCAAATCTCTCAATTTGGCAATATATGTAATTTTAGCCTACATCTTTTCAGGGACAAAGCATATTTTTTCTTTAGAAGCTGATGAGCTCCTGGCATTTATTTTAAATCATCTATAAGGCAAAAATTTATGAAGAAGTATTCATTTTAGGTGCTTAACTTGAAACACCTAAAATGAGCCTAAGGTGAGTAGCACTGAAAATCACTCTTTTGAAGTGTTTAGTGTTAGACGATACAGAATTCAAATAACCACAAATGGAGAGTCTCTTTGGCACAGCTGCCATTACAGTTTATTTACATTGCTTTTTCTTTGCTGTATTTTTGCACCTGCAACCTTTTGGTTTTATAGTTATGACCCATAGAATATTGCTCACTTCTTAATGTGTCGATGTCATCCTCTAGCCCTTACTTCCTTTTTAAAAATGCACACTTAATGGATGTATATTATCTTTACTATTATTACCTGAGTACTAAAGATTGCTGCTTTGTCTTGGGATCCAAAATGAAAGGACTATTTGTCGTAATAGCAAAAGAGGATTACTTCATATGACAGAGCAATTCAGGGACAGAAGAATTAATTATACCCAGAGAAATTCATCATTGAAAGGATTTTTGTTAGGCCATTTTGAATGCCATTCGTTTGGCCACTTTGTATSATTTCCAGAGTTTGGACTGCTCTATCAATGTAGTGCCATGCTACTTAATACTTCTTATTAGTAGAGCAGGATACAGCATCCMGGGCAGTGTTATTATTCCGGAGGTTTCCTCTGTGCCTGAACCTGGCAATAACCCTTGCTTCCAGTTTGTCGCTGACCTCCTCTCCAGCCAGCAGGCACAAGGCAGGTAGAAGCTCCTAATAATTTTCTCGCAGACCATTACTGCACCCTCTTGGGAGCAGCCTGCTGCGTCTGTGCCTCGCTTCTGGTAGCCTCTCATTTACATGGTCTGCAGAATGGCTCTTAAGGYTGGGTTTTCACTGCTCGCTGATTGACCCTAGCCTACAACTTCTCAAACAATAAATCTAGATGTTTTGCTTGTTTTTATTTTATTCTGTCTGCTGTTGCTGAGGCTGGGGGTGAGCGTGGAGCAGAATGGGAGAGGAGAGYGGGCTGCCGCGCTGCCGCCTCTCTGCTGCCCATTCCAGTGCAAAGTCGCCGGCGTTGGCTGCGACCGTGGCCAGTGCTTCTGACCTCACACCGAGCACGGCTCCTCCTGGGGCATCCTGCCTTGGGATGACCCCCCTGGAAGGGTGAGCGTGCCCGTTGTGGGCCTGTCCGAACCCATACACTAACTGTGTGCAGACTGTCTGAGCTCGCTCTCTAAGGCTAGGCAGCAGTGCCCGAGAAGGAGCCTTGCACGAGCCATGTGCAGCTGAGAAGGAGCTTGGACAATCCCAGCTCCACCACAAACCACCTCTCAAGGACAAAACGTCACTCTGCTGGCCCAGCTGTTCTATTCAGGGAACAAAGCAGCTTTTAGAAGGAGGCTGATTGCTGATATAAAGACATGTTGACGGGAAGGGCTGGCTCGCAGGGCTAGATGCTTTCCAGCATCCATCCCCGGCGGCAGGATGAGCTCGGGGGGCAGCTGGCAGGAGGGCCCGTGTCAGCCTCACCCCGGGTGCGAGCAGCGCTCGGAGCGCCAGCTCGCCCACGCCGCGGGAAGGGTGACGGCCCGGCTGCCCCGTGGAGAGAGGCAGGGCACCCGTGCCAGAGCTCCCGAGGGGAGCTCGGGCTCTGGGGAAAGGAGGAGTTTCCTCTAGGAGCTGGGTCTGCACGAACCCGGGGAGCTGGATCACTTTGCTGTTGACCCGTTTGAACTGAGTTCACGTGGGGGAAGAGGCGCGAGCCAAAGGCAGCGAGGGACCGCGGAGCTGCTCCCCGGCTCYGCAGACGGCCGCTTGAGAAACTTCCCTCTTAGATGGATAAATTAGAAATAGCTTCTTTACTAGCGAAACAGTCAGGTGCCAGTTCATCCTCTGTTTTGAAATATAAAGGAAGTGATATTTGCACTTGAGCTTCCTATTCATAACCCAGATACAGGGTTTATAAATATTAATGCGCTTGAAAGACATTATTACTGCATTTCTCACAAATTATATCTGTTTTTAAACATTTGTGCCTACCACATTTTGCCAAAATAAATATAATCAACCCTCCCAAAGAATTTTTTTTCCAGCTTCTTCTTTAAAGTGCAAGTTTATTTGATTTAAGCTCTTTTCCCAGCCATTGTTAATGAATAATTATTCAGTTTTTCAAGCTGAAGCAGATAGCTTCATTTAGTATGATTAATGCTGATGTACACCCACATTTGCATAATTACAAAATATAATAAAATAGATTTCAAATAGGAATCTTTGTTACTTATGTTACCAAAAGGCAGCAAAAAAAAGACATTACTTTTTGAAATTATCATAAGGCACAGTTATAACATTCTGTGACTAAAACTGAAAGGTAAAATGCATTTCATCACCATGCATTAAAAGACTTGGGCAAAATAAAAGTTATATCTCTGAGGCAGATAAAATTCATCTCCTAAAAGTACATATCTCCTGGAACAGATACTCTTTCCCTGATTTTAAGCATTTGGAACTATTTTATGTGAAAATTAAATAACATTCTCCATAAGAAATAAGATTTGGCTTTTTAGAATTTCTGGAATATTTCTTGCCTCTTAAAAGCTGCTCTCATTCCCTTTGCCAGTTTTCAAGTGCTTTTTACTGCTGCACGGAAAAGCTCATTCTCCATTATGTGTGCCACATATTTCAGTGTTGTAATGAAGGCACATTTAATAACCAGYCTCCTTTTTCTAGATGTATTATTTTGATTCCAGACAAGCCAATGTAACGTGAGAGCAATTGCTATTAAAAGTAGCATCCTGCAACCTGCACCATAGCAGGTGCCTTGGAAACAAGTGAAATTACTCAGACCTCTTAATTAAACCAGAGGTAACATTTGGGGTTCGTCAAGACCGTCTGAGGAGAAGGCTGATACTGCAAAACAAATGAGAAAAGACTGTCTGGAAAATCAGAGCACCAGCCTGGCAATTCCGTGTTCCTAAGGCTCCTTATCTGTTTTTTACTCAAGCAGTCCCTAGAATCAATATAGTCATTTAGCCAGTAATTAACCAATAATTTTTCTAAGGAAGCAGGAGAAAGAACCCCAGATGGAAAGGGCAGTAATATCAGTGAGCAAATGGCCATAGGAGTAGAAAACAAAATAAAAAACAGTTCTGAGAGGAAGGGTTGAAAATATCTAGGTAGATAATAAATGTATGGAGAATGCAGTTGATTTGTTCCTACCTTGAAAAATGACTAAGTGTCCTTTTATATTTGCTCTTGTGTAAGTCAAATAATAGAGGATCTCTTGTATCTCTTTCTGCAGATGAAATGAGGCTTTTCATCTGCAGGCTGTCAATTTGCACTTTTCCTCTAGCATCTAAAGATATAACATTATTTTGATTTTCCAACACTACAGCTCCACAGAGTCACTTTTCTGCAATAAGGAAAGCTTGATTTTTTCCAAGCTATTATGTCAGAATTAATTAGCTGTAATGTTTCAGTAGTTAACATATTGAGGAATTCACAGAGGCAAATTGTGTCAGTCCCTGCATGTACATATGTGATCTTGCATAGGGAGAGAGGGACTTTTTCTTTGCATTACCCTATTTGGCAGGACTTATTTGGTCCAAATCATTGCACCTAGAGAGCAAAGGATTATTCAAGGCTAGTTTCAAGTGAAGAAGTACGTGACAAATAAGATAGGATCATACATAGGCCAGTGGCTATGGCTGCATGCACCTTTTAGGAGGGAAGATACTCAATGACAATATAGCTAACTGAATTGCAATGGCAGGAAGAGAGTGATAGTCAGTTGAAATCTGATTTGAAGTTTGAATACTTACAAAAAATGAAACAGCATAGCAGATGCCCACAAGCACTCAGGACAGTGGCTTTATCTCCTAGCAGAACATGTGTTTCCTAATGCCCATCTTACACAAAGATAAATTATTAAGCAGGGACTCAATATGATGCTGAATCTCCAGCAAATTTCCCTCCTTTGAAGTAGATACATGCTGCACCCTGTATTCTAATGAGTCTTATTTGTAACGTCTGATTAGCACTTTTATGGCTGGCTGACTGTGACAGGAAAGGTGTGAGTACTGTGAAGAGATTTATATCAAGRCTTTCATTAAAAAGGTGAAACTTGCATAGACATTTTGGTGGTGAGACAGAAAAGCATACTGAGATGAAGTCCAGAAATGCCATATTGGTTCAGAGCAGGTTAACAAGGGCCAATTAACCCTGTCTTGCTAGAGGCATCCAGCCTAGCAAAAGCTCAGKTCAGCTCGCACTGAAAAGGAGGACGATGAGAAAATCTCCATGGTAGCTGGGGACTGGAAACAGCTGGATGGTTACATGAGTTGCCYGTCAGATGGCTGAGCTCTGGGGAGATAGGCTAAATAACCCTTAAATAGAAAATAGGCCCTAGAATGTATTCTTTAAAAAGATTTACGGTGTGACTGTATTCTGAATTTCTATGTTCTTTTTTAATTCTTATTTTTGAACTCCGATTCCTCTGCAGGAGCTCCTCCAGAACTACAGGCTGCTGGAGCAAGAGGGCTGGGACGGCCGTGCAGCAGACTGTGGTGCCCGGACTCTGCAGCACGTGGCGGCCCGTCCCTGGGGACGCTGCGCGAGCTGTGCACTGCTAACGGAAGAGCAAATCCTGCCGCTCACTTCCTTTTATGCCACTCATCCCATAATTTTTTTAGTTTGCCAATTTCAATGTCTTTAACAAAAAAGCATTAGGAAAAAAAAAGCCCTACCCAAAATGCAAATTAGAGAAAGCTATGCCCTGCGCATGGCTTGAAAGCTGACTCAGCTGAGCTTTGAAATTTCAGTATGCAACTCTTAGAAATATCCATAAATGTTCAGAATGGGGGAGTGTAGGAGATCTTCAATCAATTTAAAAAAGTAACAGCAACAAAAAAACCCAGAAGTAAAAGAACTTTATCTTTCTCCATTGAGAGATATTTCATGCAAGTCTGTCAACATAAAGCCCACAGTCTGTTCACCAGTGATTACAAGTTTAAAAGAGTTGTTACTAAATGCAGGCTGAAAAACAGTAGCTTCTCTATATTACTTCTTTGATGGAAGAATGGTGAAGGTATATGAGTTCCTAAAACAAAATGATTTATAAGGGTAATGCTGGGGTGAACTTGAAATGCTGAGCCACATGCCCTTTTGTTCCCTACTGAAAGCTGCTAATAACTTGAATTCAATGCTGATAAAAGCAGAGAGGGAGAGACTATTATGTAAAAATTGTGAGTGAAAATGGGGAGAACAATTTGAAAACCATTTTGGATCTATATCAGTTTACTGTTAGATCTGACTAGTCTCTGCACAAGTGGAGTAATTCATCCTTCACATCACCTTCAAATGCCAACACATGGCATGAGAGCTGCAGCACAGCCAGTTCTCGCTCTGGGAACGAGGTCCTGAGACCTCAGCTGGAGGTCTCAGCTCTTCCRTTACTGAATTCAGGGCCACTGCATCTCTCCTGGGATCAGCCCAACTGCTTCTCACTTCATATATGACTTGCGGGGCACTGCTTGTGTCTTAGTAGCTCAGTGGCTGCTTCCCCATGCCAGGAAAGCACCAATAGCTCCTGYATCAAGGCCTTCAGGCAGAAGGTAAGTTCATCTCACCTTTGGTTTGGCACTTATTGTTTATGGGGATTCCCTTCAATTGCAAGTTTCAGTTGCTTTTGTATCTTCTGCACCATGTAAGCACTTTTATCAAAACAGAGAAGCTGTTTGTATTAAATCTTCTCTTGTACTGTGTATTCAAYGTGTATTATAATTCCTTGAAAATAATGAAGATATAAATACAAAAAAGTAAAGTAAATACCACTTTTTTCACCTACATTTGCAGAGTTTAATGATATGATATCACTCACCTGAAAAGTAATACAAATCATTTAAGTGAAAGTGGTCTGCATAAGCAATTAGAGGTAGAAAAACTCAGTGAGTTACAATCTAGCTGATATTCCCCATATTTCAAGTGATCTGCAGATGACACTATAGTCTCTGCTATCATCCCAAAAACTGAGATTGGAAGCACAGGTAGTTCATGTCATGAAATCTGTAATATAACTTCCAGAATATCACCACCTCACCTTCTAGAGGCAGAATATCAAACACTGTTAAAAGCAGTCTTTTTTTTATTTTTTTAATGTTTGTTTAGCACAGGTATTTTCAGCCTGGGGAGGCTCAAAAGATCAGGTGAGTTCCTAATTGGGCATTTGCCTATAAAAAACATTAACTAAACTAAATGTGGATTGAGCCTTTGAGATTAAATTGCAAGTATGGAGATCAAGTCTCCATAGGCAAGTTAAAATCTACCAATTATTTAAAGGGTTTAATTAAGTGCAGATCTTCCTGTAGRCTGATTTAAAAGGACATAACCTAACATTTGTAGCCAATAAAACGTAAGGAATAAAAGACTACTTTTTTCCATTTATTTCTACCATAAAATGTATGCTGTAAACTATCAGGAACATCTGAAGATATTTCACAAGCAGCACCATCTGTCKTCTTGGCAGACTGTGCAAGCAGTGTGGGTGGCTTGGAGTAACTTGCATATGAATCTGCAGCACTGCTTGCTTAGCTGGCCGGATGGGGCTGCCCTCCCCGTGTTTGGAATGAGTTCAGCATCTCGGCTYTGCTGCCATAAAACAGTTCTCTCGTTTACGGGGCTGCTCTGTGCACCTGTATAAACTAGCTGGCAATTTGCTTAGAGAATGCTTACAAAGGTAAGTCTCTTGGGTATCATAAAGAGAAGAACTCTTGCATTTTCTATGTAAATCTCTGCAAGTTTTGAAAGTTTATTCACTCATGCCACTTTCTAAGTAAATCAGGATTATAGCAGGCAGCAGCAGCACAGAGAATGAGTTGTTTCTTCTTTTATCCTGTGGGAAAACTARCTCCTTAGGTACATGTCTACATGTTTGATATTAAGCTCTAACCCAAGGCAGTTTTTTTCCATTACTAACTTAACTTATTTAACAACTTTGGTCAAAAATTTGAGGCAGGCTCAACCCTAAAGACTGAAGTTGTATGTGTATATACTGGAAGAGTTAAAGCAAAGAAGCAGGCTGTGCCTTAGAAAGGARTGATGTCAGAGATGTATTATTAAATAATTCTTAGCATGTCATCTTGCTGTATGTTATTTTTATATATTATTTTAGTCAATTGGTTTTTTGGCTGTCTGAGTTTTAGAATGTGCWTCTTTGCTTTAAACTGCTTCCTAAGAAGAGTTCCATTTCAGCTGACTTCCACCTTCCAGTGTCAAACACACTGTATTTTGACAGTGTAGCACACAGAGAAACTATCACTTCATGGATGCAAGAATTAGCAAGGTAAAAAATATTTTTAAATAGTGATTCTACTATTTATGAAAATGGAGGCCAGTAGCAATCTAGTAGTAATGTAGTCTTCCCCATTATCAATATGGGTCAAAAAGTGYTAATAATTTCCTCAGATTCTTACCTTTTCCATCAATAGTAAACTTTTGCATGTATTRAGTTATTTGTTTGGGTTTTGTTCATGGTGTTAGGTCACTTTATTGGCTTCTTTAAATACCATTGTTTCCACCCGCTCTGCTCAGGCTCTGCTATATGTGTCAAAGCCCCCCATGCTAAAGGCAGTTAAGAATGTTTAYTTGGATTTTCCTTCTCCTAACCTTTTGGAGCTCTCTTTCTCTATGCATCTCAATGATCTCTATGCACTCTCACTTTGTGAGTTCTGAGAAGTCAAGGAAAAGACTTTCGGTGGMTGCAGTGACTGTTGCTCTGCGTTGAAAGAGTGTATTTCTGTGTGTGTGTTTGCATATGGAATTTATTCTCCGTCGTGGCTGATAAAATACCAAAGTCAAAYATTCTTTATATGTACTATTTCCAGTTTAAGGACAAAACACCCCTGAAGCTACAGTACTTCTTTATAGATCAAAAGAGAGCCTGCAACTATTTGTTTCTGTATGTGTTGATATATTCTACTAGATGGAAATAGGCAGTGCTAAAACCTAAATGTTACTAGAGCAAAAATCTGCTTTATAGCATGTGCTTTTGCTTTGTTAAACTAACGAAGTATACCAATAGTGTATGTGTGTTTTTTTATTTATTTTTCCCTCACATGTTGTTGATGAGTTGGGTAGGGKTTTTTTCTTTAAATAGATGTAGAGTTTTGCAACACCAGCTGGTTGCTTTTACAAATAAATTACTCCTAAGGTAAGAAGCGAGTTTGTTCTTTTCTCAGGAGTGCTCTTCAATCCTAGTAAATACTCATCAAGAATCTCCTCAATGACAAGAACATCATAACGATGTACTCTGAGGAGTACGACCGGATCAGGTTCCCAGCTGCGCCCTAAGGGAAGGCAGATTGACTAAAATCCTCCTCAGATGTATGGATTACCCTCACTGATACAAGGAGGATCATCTGAGTAGATAAATTATAGCATTCTCCTGGTCACTCTAGCACTGTGCTATCATGTTATTGTCCCTTCACCGCAGTATGTAACTATATTGAGACATAAATGGCAATTGGGATGGCAGGGACATGCTCTCTTCCCATCAGCTACTCCAGCTAATGTCCCTCTTTCAGCCCAGCAGAGTTTCTCCTGTGCCCTTCCGTGCCTGCCCGTGGTTGGATGCGGTAGCAGAGCAACATGCGGGTTCCGCTTTCCAGCCATGGAATTGGCAGGGAGYGGCAGAGCTGGCTCCACAGCACTGCTTGCTAATGATGGGGCTARCTGGGCACGTGGAGGGGTGTCAGCTGTGGTAATTTATTTCCTCCCTGGAGCGGGAGGAGCAGGGCGGGTGGCAGCGGCGCGGGGCTCTGGGGCCCGCGGCGCATCGCGCTTGGGGCAGCGCCRGAGGCACTAGCCGTGCCCGGCCATGGGGCTCGCCGCTTTGTACGCAGCGGTGACGTCCCTTTCATGGCACGTGTGGCGCTCACCAGGCAGCTGAGGCCGGGTAATGGGACAAATGCATAATCTGCTGGCAGCTCTTTGTTTAAAGTTTTATTTCCTCTCCTGGCTGATGTGTGGCTCGGGTTAGTCCCTGAGATTATCTGATTAATGCCACGGTCCTCCTTCCAGGATAGCAGYCTGGCAAGAATGGATAGTTCTGAGAACACATGTCTGTTTAATCCTGATTTTTAACAGAAATAACTAAATATTAGTCATTTCAGAACAGGAGGTATTTGTGTATATCCATTCTCAATACAGAGAGAGCTAAAACAAGGCTCAATTATTAATTGACTAGAAATCACTGATGCTGGTATGTACTGGGTTTCTTAAGTTTGCCCTGACAAAATTAGGACACCAGCTCACATTTYAACTTAATTTTGTGCTTTCAGTATAATTAAAGAGGTGAATTATTCCACCTTGATGCTGTTACAGAGTCTTACTATTCCTCACTGAGGATATTTATGGAGTAAAGGSCCTTTAAAGTATCAACCTCCGGCCAAGTGCCCTGCTCCCACTGAGCCTATACCTGTTTGCTGTAGTAAATGGTTTGTAATGTGCACAGAAGGGGTCAGGAGCCGTTCTGGGGAAGCTCGTGTCCTTCCAGCCTGACTTTGGGAAAGCAGCAGCAGCACCTCACTGTGTTTCAGCTGGAGCACGTGTGAAGATGCACCTTTGGAAACGCGCAATACGTCATGAACCACGCAGGCCCTGTCAAGCACCCTCAAACAAAATAGTTCCTGCAGCTGTAAAAGACAGAATTTGAATTAGAAAAGAAATCAAAAGAATATTTATTAGAACACATTCTAGTAGATACTTTACTCTTGCTGCTGCTCTTCTGCTGATCAGCTATGCTGCTAATACCCCATTTATTTTAACATACTACATTAATACAAAAACCTGACCAAATCTGTGGTTTTTCCACACTACTTTTTCTTTTTTTCTTGATTTTCCTTTTATGTCTCTTTCTCTTGTGTCTCTAGCTAGTAAAAATAWATTCTTTGAACTGTATTTCTTAAGAACAATGATCCTTTCTGGAGGGAGAAAAAAAAAAAGGCGAGGTGAGGGGGGAAGGCATTGGAATGGGATTTGCTTTCCATGCTTTCTCTTTTCCCCTTGTACCCAGGAGTCCTTGAATTAGYGGATGTTGACTTGGAAAAAGACTGATGGCAGATGAGAAGAGTCTAGGTCTGACTGGCCTGTTTTTAATTATCTCTACCAGAAGCTTTTGCTTCATATCCAACTCTTGTGTGTACAACTAAGACATGATTACTACAAATTACATTTTTTTTTTWAA